>JALMQS010000064.1:16786453-16973428 GCA_024734495.1 Forficula auricularia
AACCCTTTGACGTACACAAATTGATATAATGGCCATGGGCGTAGTTAGAAGAGGGTGGCTAGGGAGCAATTCCCTACAAAACTTATTGCCCCACCCCATAGAAAAATCGAAATTCCATTATTACGAGGCATCACTTTAGTATTTTTCATTGAATTATTTCGTTACTTTTAAAATTTATCAATTCTACTAAAAAGTAGTTGATCTCTATTCGGATTACCAAATTTAAACCTTGTGGTGGCTAATCAGGCTGGCCTCCTCCCCCCCCCTTTAGGAAAACTCCATAACTACGCCAACGTTGATAACTCGAATTTCAATAAAAAAATTTCACCTTCATAATAAGGGCCATCTTTTCTTTTCTACAATAAATAGTTTACGAGTTATGGGAATGTAAATGTTTTTGGAACGAAGTTCCTTATGGGACGCCTCGGGGTGGTACCCTAGTCGGTGAAAAGTGTCCGTAACGTTAAATAAAAACAAGCGAGCCAATGCTCATGCGCGCGCATCCACTCAGCCACTCTGGGGGCGGGGCCTCTGGCTTGTGCTCTGGTCGGGAATCGATGCTGTTCGATGTTGAATCTTTCGATTCAACAGGTATTATTTCATTACCCTCCTCTACCTCTCTGCTTCTATTTATCGAAATAATCCTCTTTAAAAATTTTATTAATTTAATAGACAGAATAATAGAATTCAATAAAATGGCATCGAATTCAGAGACAGAACATTCAGAACATTTCGTTATTCAGCAACAAATAACAAAGGTGTGCTTACTTAATTAATAAATAAATGAAAATGAAATGAAAATAAATAAAAGAATATTGCAATAATTCTACTAATTTATTTATTATATTTCCAGCTAATAGAAGAAAATAATCAATTAAAAAAATCTACTAAAGGTAAGCGTTATATATTAATCGTGGGTGTATGTGTAAAATCCCCGTGAATCCCTAATTGATTTCATAACTAATTCCTATAATTTATTTATTTATTTAATTAATTGAATTTTATTATTTATTTATTCTATTTAAGGAAATAAAAATTAAAGAAGAAGAAAAATTCCTTGGAATTTGATTTCCAACGAGGATTTGATGAATTATTATTAAAATATCTAAGATTATTTATTTATTTATTATTAGAGTATCTATTAGTTAGATATTTATATAATATACTGAGTAAAACATTGTATAAATTCATATACTGTTTTTTCTCAAATTCAAAAATATTTCCATACAAGTTTGTTCAGTACCCACCTCTCCATCCCCTCCTCGATTAGCACTCATGGATTTAATTTTAACATTTTTTTATTTTATTTTCTTTGAAGGAAAGAAATACGAAAAAAAAGCCGAGTACCAAAAAAGGTATCGGGAGCGGGGGAAAAAAAAAACAAGGTACGGTATATAATTTATATATATTATATATATTATAATATTTTGCAGTGTAATTTTAAATACGACTGTAAAGTTAGTAGACATCAGACGAGAAATTAATGATTTTATAATCAATTTCAGTATCGGAGAAAAATATAAAAAAAAAAAACAAGTAGGCTATATCAACAAGAGTATCGACAAAGAATAAAAGAAAAAAATACAAAAGATCCAAGGTATGGTATGAAAATTATATACATTTTTAATAAAATTATTATTGCCATTAATAACTGTAATTAATTTTCGTACTGAAAATATACGGAGATTAAATAATGCACAGCGTCAACAAATTCTTCGGAAGCATAGAAAAGATAATGAAAACTTATTTTAGTTACCATAAAGCTATAGTTTCTATGATAGAACATAATTATGCTTAATTATTATTATTCATATAAATACCTGTTTCTTTTTGTATATTATTATTATTATATATTATATATTTTTATAAATCATTGTAAATAAAATAAAGGTGTTAAGATAATTTTATAAAGTAGTTTCTTTGCTTTTTATCGATAAAAAAATCATAATAAAAAATGTATACCCGAATAATTATTTTTCTTTATACCTAGAATAGAACTTAAAATTAATATTTTTATAATAAGGAACTTCGTTCCTATCCGGTGTCCTACGACACAGATCTATTTTCCATATTTTTCAACTATAAATTCTAAAACTAAACACCCCAATCAAATCTAATCAGTTCTTTGTTTTGGAAATATAACAATTTTATGAGCTCCTGTGCTTGAGTTATTGTGCCCACAAAAATTTAAATTTTCCGATGAAACTTATCCAAAAGACTAGAATTCGAACTTTCATTTTTCTATTCAAAAATCTTGCTAGATATGCAATATATTTCTTCTTTTCCTCTGATCTCCTTTTTTCCTTCCACCTCCGCAGCAATATTAACTCTCCTTCAAACCAAGTTGCCTACCCTGCAGGCCTTAAACAAAATGAATATAGATATATTTTTTTTATCTTTAGTTATTCTTTTTAGAATACATTTTTTTACTTTATTTGATTATATACATACGAGATTTTCGTGCGTGCCTTCGGCACGCCCTCGAAGCTCGGCCCTCCAGGCTGGTGCCTTGGCGGGCAACGTCTCGGTCCAAAAATTGTATTCCTCTTAAAAAACCACACTACAAATGTATACCCGTAAACTACCGAAAATACATCGTCTCTTAAAAGTTTCGCCTCTTTAATTTTTGAGTGGCGAGGAGGGGGGAGGAATAATTATCAATATATTTAATGTTTCTTAATTTAAAATGAATTGGAGTCTTTCATTTCAAAATTCGAGTCCAAATTACAATTATATTTCAAATTTGCCTGGTTAATGAAAATCGATTGGAGCCATCAGTTTAAAATCCGAGCTGACAATTATATTTCAAATTTACCTCGTTAATTAATATATATTTAATGTTTCTTAATTTAAAATCTATTGGTGTTTTTTCATTTTCATTCGAGTTCAAATGAATACAATATTATCTCGACACAAAGTCTAAATCAAAAATATATAGTTTTAGTAACAGAAATCAAGATATAAATATTAATGTTGCATTGGTGTAATGGCTAGAGCTGATGCCCTTATTTCCAGAGTTCGTCGGTTCGATTCTAGGCAAGAGGGTAATTTTTTTAAAGAAAATTCTCTTAGCGTTGTTACAAATTATTCTAGGCTCTTATATATTATATATATAGTATATTAAAAAAAATAATAATAATTATAACATTTATTTTCTCATAGATCGCTTAGATAGATTTTCGATCAACATTTCTTTAGCCTCCACAAAGCCATTGGCCGAATCCTGAATTTTGGATTGAGGATTTGACATAGAATTAGCTAAAAATTTTCATAATACATAAAAAAAAAAACATTCAAGTCCAAAATAAAATATTATTTTTATTGCATATTTACTTATTATTCTTGCAAAATACAAAAAATATATATTCTTAATATGAATATTATAGAATACTAGAAAAAATATTTTTATTATATTCGAAAAAGGAAAATTATGTAATTCTTAATTCAACAACGTTTCGTCTATTTAGAAATACTTCATCAGTTCTTTTAAATTTAATATATAACTATATTCAAATCATGTTGTTAATGAAGATTCTTAGACATGGAATTTAAAAATAAATCTTACTCTCCTTTTAGAAAAATCCTAATTCATTTAAGTTGTAATTTTCAATTCGATTACTTGAAAGTATGTACCTATAATTATCTTTTGTAAAAAAAAAGAAGGAAGGTTTTTACTAATCTCTTTTTGAATAACATTGATAACAAGATGATTTACATACAGTTGTATTAATTCTAAGAGATCTGATGAAAGTTCAAAAAAAAAATACTAAAATAAAATCACAAGAACGTGTCATCTATTAAATCCGATGGAATGAATTATTTTTAATTATATGTCCAGAAGGGTTGTTTTTTATCCCCTCAGAAATCGAACCAGATTGTCAATAACAGCAATCCGATCGGGCTCTTTTCCCGATGGGGTAAAAAACAACCCTTATGATTATGACATATAATCATAATTCATTCCATCGGATCTAATAGATGTGCTTTCTTAGAAAATGTAAATCTCTTTCTATCGGCAAAAAAAATACAAAAATTGAATTGATAATAACAACATTTTTATTGTCCGAATTCTCAAAAGAATAGTAGGTATACATCCCATTTACACTAAAGATTGGCTGCTCAGAATAGCATTAAATTGATTTCATGATTTTCTTATGAAAAAAGTTGCAAACAGATTTTATTTCTAAAAAAAAAATTAAAAAATTGTACTGCCAGAATAATTGCTTCAAAAAAACCTTTTTAGTGCAACTCCTTCTCTCATCATTTTCATTAATTCTGACACCCCCCCGTTGCTACGCCTCTGATTGTGTGTATTCTGTACGCAAGTGTAGTACAACAAATGTATCGGTAAATCAAGTTAAAGAATCAGAACTCCTATTGTTATCACTGGCCATTTTTATTTAAATTAAGAAATATTTGTTCATTTATAGTATGTATGATTTAATCATCATTCGACTAATATCAATTGTAATAATTTCAAGCCCTTATTTGCAAGCTGGACACTGCATGAACGTGTAGCAGGGTAGCGTTTTTACTGAAATTCACTGCTCTATTACTCTAAATGTAGTTGAATATCAGTCATAATTTTTTTGTGAGATATTCCTATTTGTAAATAAGGAACATTTTGTAAAATTTTTCATTTTTTTCATTCACTCCCTTTTCAGATTTGACCTGTGAAAATTGACATTTAAAGGGTTTTGGTCATTTTTGAAAAGCTCTAGAAAAAAAACGAGTGCATTCCCAGAACTACAACTTATACTGCAGGTAGTTATATAAGTATACAACACAGAAATAACTTATTATTAGTGAGACTCTTTTTCTTCATAAAAATTTATGCATTTAAAAAGTAACGATTTATACATTTTTTCCGAGTTTTTTCAGGAATAATTTGACTGATTCTCTTTCATGATAGAAAAATTAAAATAATGTATACCTGAAGTTCATTTCGTGGTGAATACACTGGTTTTTGAATTATTCTGCTATCTTTAAAAATAGCTTGACAATTAAACTTTCCGCAAACCACGTTTTTCATTAAAATATGCCCAACCACCATTTTAAAATGGCTGCCAAAAAAAACTATGCATATAAATTTTTTTCAAGTACGGTTTTGTGACTATAGGGAATATTATTCAAGTACGGTTTTGTGACTATAGGGGACTCATGATAAAAAATCAGGAAAATATAAAATCATGAGCAACATCACCTGGGTGATTTGAAATGGATTGACCCATTGTATCTCTTTTCAATCTTTTCTCAGTAAAACACATTCTCAATTTCCATTATAATACATTCATAATTCACAATTAAAATTAAAATTAAATTAAAGCAATTACAGTTGTCTTTGTTCTTTGAATACAATGCATTTACCTATCTCAAACGTTAATTCAATAACATTCTATTTTTACAACCGCTGAGGAAGTCGAAAAATTAACAACGAAACGTCCGACTTATTAAAAGTAAAACTCTGTTTTTAATTTTTATTTTCCAGTTTCCTACGATTCCAATTAACACTTATAAATTGGGATACGATTAATGAAACAAAGTAATTTAATATTTTCCAAAATTTGTAGGATGAAAAGATTGGCCTCATGCTTTATTCTATTATTAATCTAATAAATTCTGCATAGCTTGATATAAAAAACTTTTCCCTGTTTCACCATTCTTTTTTTGTGAATCCTATTACAAAGCACCACCTAATTTAGATTTATCGAAACATTACTTATTATATTTTCCTTGACAATCCTATAAAAGCGAAATCCAATTTTCAAATAGCTTCAAGGGATATTGTCTCCGTGTGGCAAATTTATCTTTGCAAGATGAAAAAAATATATATATTCCTCCAATTTTCCCATGAACTCCAAAGATACTTTTTAAGAAAAAGGGTTTTAGGGTTGAAATTATCGACCAGCCGCGAAGCTGAAGAACCAATTTCTTATCTAAATGATTTACTTACTAAAACAATCTATACTACTAGTACAGACTTTCTTCTTTTCTTGTTCTATATGAAACTGTAAAGTCTCATATTGATCTTCAGTTTAAAACGAATTCAATTCTTATTAAAATTTCATTTTATTCTCGTGAATGCGCATGCGCATTCCTCTCAGGTCCATCAGACATGATTTTATTTGATTATTTGAAATTGTCTCGAACCGATTTAGATGGATTTTAACTATGTACTTAATGAGCCTAAAATGTTCTCGCTTAAATTATTATATTAATATTTCTCTGAGATTTCATTATTTTTGACCCTCATCTGAGAAAAGTTTATCTGATATACGTTAAATAAGCTGACGTGTTCTGATGTGGCCATCCACTTGACTTTGCCATACAACCTGGCCCCTAAAATTATTTATAATCATTTAGGGGGTTAGTTTTTGAATTTTTATACTTCTGGGGTCCCACTGATTATGTATACAAAATTTGGTTGAGTTTGGTAAATTGCCAAGATTTTCATTTTTTTACCCTACACTCCCCCCTATTTTGGGCAGTTAGTTTTTTAATTTTTAGACTTCTGGGGTCTCACTGATTATGTATACAAAATTTAGCTGAGTTTGGTTTTTCATTTTTTGACCCGACACCCCCATTTTGGGTGGTTAGTTTTGCATTTTTAGACTTCTGGGGCCCCACTGGTTATGTATTCAAAATTTGGTTGAGTTTGGTAAATGGGCAAGATTTTCATTTTTTGACTCCTCCCCCCCCATTTTGGGCGGTTATGGTGTCCCATTGATTATGTATAGGTACAGAATTTGGTTGAGTTTGCTCAAACGGCCTAGATTTTTAATTTTAAACCTCCCCTCCACTCCCCCTTAATTTTGGGTCGATATGCATCAAAATCTAATCAGCTCTTAATCTCAATGGACTAAAACTACGTGTGCAATTTGGTTTCGATATTCAATCTAGTTTTTGATCTAGCCGTCCACAAAAATTTGGTAAGGCACAGACATTTTGACAAAACAATTATTATCTCCAAAAATATAATTTTTTCGATGTTCACTTATTAGGGCTTTTTTGTAGACCAAAATCCCTTGGTTTCGCTCAATTTTTTTAATCAAAATAGTTTCAGCCGTTTTTGAGATATTTCGAAAAAAAGAAGGAAAAAAACACTTTTTTCATGCACGATTACAATACTTGACCATACCCTGTAATTTATTTTGGAGACGGGCTGAAATGCTAATACATTTTTTAGGATTTGATGAAGGCAGTCCGGAAATAAACAATAAGACTATTTACAATAAATATCATTTACTGGAAAAATTCTATAATAGTGTTGTTTTGAATCGATGTTTCGGAGGATTTTCACTGCTTCTTCAAAGTTCAAAATAGTCAATAAAGGAAGTACATATCACATTTCCTTCCTGCCTCCTCTCTCATTGTTAATTGGCGTGCAGATAATACTTTAGGACTTCTCATTATCAGTAAAACAGAGTGCAATGATTATCTATTATCTTAATTCATAAAAGGAAGTCAATGAGGTCCTGTCCTTGATGCAAATAAATATATTCATATATTTAACGAATAGAAATGTTTAATAATATAATTTATTTGTTAGAAAGTATAGTTTTGAGAGTTTGAATTTCATTATCAGTCTAATATTATATCTGTTATTTCTCATGGGTTCATATACCCGGTTGGATGAAAATAAATTAGTTTTGTTGTAATAACGAGATGGTCATACAACAAACTAATTAAACGAAAACATCCAATCGGTTATATTGAAACCATGAGAAATAACAGATAATATATTTCTAATTCAAAAGACTGATCATGAAGTTCACACCCTCGAAACTATACTTTCCAACAAACAAATTATATTATTTACCATATACATATTAGGTCATTCAATAAGTCCGTAGGATGACACATAGATGGCGTTACTAGAATTTTTCCACATGATTTTTATTTAGTACTAACCTTCAAACGATACGTGTATAAATTTGACAGCAATCTGAATTTTGATTCGTGAGTTATAGCATTTTGTGTGAAGCAACTTTTGTTATTGAAAAAAAAGTGAATTTCGAGTTTTAATAAAGCATTGCTTTTTGATGAAAAAAAATACAGTGGAAACCAAACAATGGCTTGATAAACATTATCCGAACTCTGCTCCATCGAGACAAATGGTAGAGAAGTGGATTGCTGAATTTAAACGTGGTCTTACAAGCACAAATGATGCATAGCGCAGTGAACGCCCAAAAGAGGCTGTTATTCCAGAAAACAAAAAGAATCCACAAAATGAAGGTGCACGAGCAGCTGACATTGTAAAGATATTAGATGGTAGTGTTTTTACCATTGTATACAAACATTTGGGTATGCGAAAGCTCTGTGCAATGTGGTTGCCGCGTGAGCTCACAGTCGACCAAAACAACAACGAATCGATGCTTCAGAGTGTTTGGCGCTGTTAAACCGCAATAAAATGGAATTCTATCGTCGATATGTGACAATGGATGAGACAGCTTCATTATTACACACCAGAATCCAAAAGAAGTCCAATGATGAAGTAATCGCTGAAACTGAGGCCTATTTTGACGAGAAAGAGAAATCGTACTTTTATAAAAGTGGTATCAAAAAGTTGGAAAATCGCTAACCTCGTTGTATCGCCCTCGAAAGCAACTATGTTGAATAATAAAATCGAGATTTGTCAAAATTTTGTTTTTTTCTTACTTATCTTACGGACTTATTGAATGACCTGTTATATTTATATTCGTTATATATTAATATCTTATATATAAAGCAGAAGACAGCCTCTTTGATTTCTCTTTATGAATCAACCACTCTGGTACACTTGACAAAACAAAATCTCTTCATAAAGTAAAGAAATTAATTAAAAATACAATTGACATAATAATTATTAATAAATTATTTAAGAAAAGGAGGGAAAAAATTAGTTTTCTATGCCTTTGCTAAAAAAAGAAGAAAGTTTTGAACACTACTGTGGAGAGAAGAAGGAAAGAATGTATTTGTTTCATTCATTGACCCTTTGAAACCCTGAAGAAGGAGGGAAAAATCCTCCGAAACGTCGGTTTGAAAGGAAAGGAGGAAGGATTCCAATAAATTACACCTTATTTGATATGTGTTAATTTTTTCTTTCCTCACTACCTCTGGGCTGCCTTCCATTACATTCAAGTAAAGAAAATTTTTGAAATTTTTATTAGAAACTTTTTAAAATTTAAAATATAAAATACTAGGTAGGTTTCACATAAATAAATAATATTATTATAAATTTATTTATTCTCAAGCTGAAAGTGTGAAGTTTGTAAATAAATTTATGTGTATATCTTTTTATCTTGTAAGACGCGGCCTAATAAACAAAATATACATATTTTGATAATGACATGAAACCTACCTAGTATTTTATATTTTAAATTTTAAAAAGTTTCTAAAAAAATTTCAAAATTTTCTTTACTTTAAAATGTTTCACCAAGAACTTACACAATTTTCCCTTAACAAAAAAAAAAAAAAAAAAATATTTTCAATTGTTATCTTATTTACTTATTTAGAGACTGTATTTAATTTAGAGTCATGTCCAACTCCCTACGATTCCTTTAATTATTAATCATGCACATGAATAATGAAATATTGCAATTTATAGATTTTAAATGAGTCATGGGATGTGTAAATGGAAATTAATTCACTTTTTAAACTCATAAAATCAAAGTACTTCCTCAAGATAGCTAAAGTGATTAAAATAGGTAATCTGGAATATTTTTTTCATATTCTTTAAATTTGCTAATGTTATAATTTTTATAAAAAAAAATAAAACCGACTTCAAAAAACTTAAATGCAACAAATAAAATAATAATAACTTAAAAATAAAATAAAATCCACCAAAAGGTATAAAATAATTATCTTATTTAGTTACAACTAAACGACGAAATATTAACATGAAATTACTTTTTGAAGTCGGTGCCAAAGAAACTATACCTATAAGCGAGCCTACCCGCCAAACCTACTAAGTAAGATCCGTCAAGTGCGATTCATAAAATGTATATGTTTGGCACCGACTTCAAAAAGTAATTTCATGTTAATATTTCGTTTTTTAGTTGTAACTAAATAAGATAATTATTTTATACCTTTTAGTGGATGTTATTTTATTTTTAAGTTATTATTATTTTATTTGTTGCATTTAAGTTTTTTGAATTCGGTTTTTATTTTATTTTTTATAAAAATTATTTTTCTTTTTCTTTTTTTAGTGATGTTATTAATAGTGACTTAATATTATACCTTTATAAAAGATTTTATTTATCATAATTTCGATTATTTGCTCATAAGAATTGGAGATTTACTTTATTTCGTCGTTGGTCATATCATCAGAACTGGACCAAATTAATATGGCACCATCCCTAAGATACCTACCGGGTTCGAATATCTAATCAAAAACTCTTAAAATCTTTACACATGAAAGTTTGATGATGAATATCTGAACGCTTAATTTAATCGCCAAAACATAAGATACCTTTTTTATAGAGCAGTTAATTCCCTATAAAAATTTGTATTGGGAATTTTATAATAGCCATTTATTGTCGAGTTATAAAATTCATAAACAAAAATGAAATTTGTCTTAAAATAAACAAACTTAAATCTTCAATATCTTTCAAATGGTGAGGTTTACGGAAAAATATAAGATACCTTTTTTGTAGAGCATTAAATTTCCTAGGAAATTCTTTAAGAACATTTTTCTATACAATCAATTAATGATGAAGTATGATTTTTTTTCTATTGGACTGAGAAAAAAATAAAAAACTGCGATGCGGAGGATCTTCCGATTAAAATTAAGAGCTCATATTTATAAATAATTTTTTTAAGGTGTCTAGCAACCTATTTTTCCGTGGCACTTGTAAAAAAAAATAATGGATTTTTTTGACCCACCCTAACCTACCCCCTTTCCAATAAAAAAGAATCATCGAAATCGGTTCATAAACAAAGAAGTTAGCCCTGAACAAACTTAACAAAAAAGGTCTAATGAAAAAAAACGGGACCAATTGGAAGCTAGACTGAACCCAATGCAAATTTTTTTTTTCAAAATCGGTTCACAATATTGGCGGAAAAATGAGGTAACATAGATAAAAAAAAAAAAAATCAGTCGAATAGAGAACCTCCTCCTTTTTTGAAGTAGGTTAAAAAACTCCGTATATTTTAAATTTAAATGAAATAGTTGTATAGTATTTATTGAAAGTGTTTTTAAAATTTCATCATTTTCAAATATAACACGGATGAAAATACTCTTGGTATTTTGGAATTTTCGGGATGCGCTTCATTCACAGCATCCATGGACCGCACTGATTTATAAGTACATACGGCTTCATCAAATTTATAATAAATCCAGCCCTATTGACCTAATTCTATAGTAAATACAATTTATTACTCTTAAGTGATTGATTAAAATATTAAAAAAGTAATTTCTATTGTTTTTTTCCTAATTATATCTTACTACTCTTTTTTTCATATAGAAAATCAATTAGATATTATCTTCGAATTATATTTTCATTAAAACGATTTCATATTGATATTAATAAAAGAGCAAATTTGGGTGTATATTCGAAATTTCTTACAAATCGATTAACTAGGTTTTATATTGATAATTAATAAAGTAAAGAGTGTGTACTTTCACAGTGAATGAAATAAAATTCAAAGAGGTTTATACAAACTCAGTTTTAACCTATAAACTCCTGATGATGGACTAATAATCCGAAATATATTGAGTTTGTATAAACCTCTTTGAGTTTTATTTCATTCACTATGAAACTACATACCATTTTCTTTATTAATTAATATCATGTTTCACCTAAAACCTACACCACTTTCTCTAAGTAAAATTTATATTGATAGTTCTATTTTTGAACCCCCCACAAATTTTGGCCCCCCAAAAAATAATAATTCTCTTATTTATTATAGGTTTATTTTATAGTATATTTCATTTTTTTTGATTTGATTTTTTAGTTTGAAAATCTTACTTAAAGTTTCAATTTTTTAACTCCCCTCAACCATTAATTTATGGTTCGATTTTAACCAAAATCGAACCAGTTTTAATCAAGAATTGTATACATTAATTAATCTCAATGACCCAAAATTACATGTGAAATTTTGTTTTGATATTCACACTAATTTTGGAGCTAGAGCGTATACACAAACTTAGTAACTTACCTACTAACAGAAATTTTGACAAAACAATTAATGTCTTGAAAAATACAATTTTTTCGATGTTCACTAATTAGGGATTTTTTTGTAAACCGAAAAGCCATGGTTATGGTAATTTTTTTTAATCAAAATAGTTTCAGCCCGAGGGGTGATCCCCGATTGGAAGTAGGTGTACACCTCTTTGGAAGTATTTTGGAAGTACTTGGAAATATTTGGAATTACTTGGAAATATTTGGAATTGCTTGGAAATAGTTGGAAGGACTTGGAAATATTTGGAATTGCTTGGAAATATTTGGAATTGCTTGGAAATATTTGGAAGTACTTGGAAATATTTGGAAGTACAAGTGGAATTAGGTGTACAGCATATTAGGTCGCGGTTCACCCCTCGTTTCAGCCATTTTTGAGATATTTCGAAAAAACGAAGCAAAGAAAACACTTTTTTCATACAAACACTAGGAAAAACAATATTTACCCGTGCACTCCTATCAACTAAAAAACATTGCGTTCACTACCCGAAATACATTTTTTACAAATTAGAAATTCGTAATCGATTAAGTTGTTAACTAGGCCGTTCGTTAAGCGATGTTCCACATTTTTATAGTATTGCCTATAGGGTATATAAATGATACGTCGCTGAGACTTATTGGTTGCATAACTTTAGGGCTAAAGTATCTAATCAAGAATTGTATACATTAATTAAAGGTTTATTGTAAAATTACTCATAAATGTATTCATGAATCCCCTCGCCCCCATCACCATACACACAATATTCGTATATATTCCATAAACTAGTTAAGAATTTATATCTCGTATAAGTGTTATGTGTATATAATCTTTCTTTCGCTTAAAACTCAAATCATCTAATCAGCTCTTAATCTCAATGCACCAAAACTACATATGAAATTTCTTTTTGATATTCACATTACTTTTAGAGCTAGAGCGTACACAAAATTTGGTAACGTACAAACAGCCATTTTGACAAAATAATTAATAACTCGTCAAATTTAATTTTGTCGATGTTTTTTTTTTTAATGATATTGATATGAGAAGGAGAAACACCAGAAGGTGCATCCCCTAAAGGCCTGTATGGGATGGCCCCTCCATCGTGAAAAGAACAGAGTAGAAGGAAAGAAGCCGGGATCACGAGCCAAATCTCAGAAAGTTAGATACAATCCAATATCCAATTTACTAAGTTTATAGGGGCTTCGAGCAGTGGTAAATTCTCCGTTCGATAAATTAGGTTTTAAATTTATCTCGAAAAAAAGAAAAAAAAGAATTACTAATTAAAACAGGAATAGCAGAGAATTGGACAATACTTTTATTAAACAGACGTTTTGATTAAATGGTCAGATTTTAGACTTCTCAGTGGCCCATTTTATCATTCTTTGTCAATCGACAATTCCACTATGCGACAAAACATCTTTAATCTTTTTTATTATAACTACAATACATTCTTGGCCTCAATTATTCAACAATCTTGAACCTTTTTTCTCCTTTCAACAATTAAAAAATCAAAATTCTTATAAAAACAAACATAAGTGTTTTTATAAGAATTTTGATTTTTTAATTTTTTAAAGGAGAAAAAGGTTCAAGATTGTGAATAATTTATAGTTATAATAAAAAAAATATAAAGATGTTTCGTCGCATAGTGGAATTGTCTTTTGACAAAGAGTGATAAAATGGGCCACTGAGGAAGTTGAAATAAATCGACGAAACGTCTGGCCCATTTAACAAAACCTCTGTTTTATTATTTATTGTCCAATTCCCTGCTATTCCTGTTTTAATTAGTAATTCTTTTTTCTTCTTTTTTTTCGAAATATCTCAAAAACGACTAAAACTATTTTGATAAAAAAAAATGAACGAAACCATAGAGTTTTGGTCTACAAAAAAACCCTAATGACTGAATTTTACTTAGGGAAAGTGGTGTAGGTTTTAGGTGGAACTTGATATTAATTAATAAAGTAAAGGGAGTGTAGTTTCACAGTGAATTCACTTTACTTTATTAACTAATGACTGAACATCGAAAAAATTATATTTTACGATATATTAATTATTTTGTCAAAATGTCTGTTTGTTACTACGTACGTTACCAAATTTTGTGTACGTTCTAGTTCTAAAATCAAGATTGTTGAATAATTTGTACTTATAACAAAAAAGATTAAAGATGTTTAGTGGAATTATCTTTTGACAAAGAGTGATAAAATGGGCCACTGAGGAAGTCGAAATAAATTGACGAAACGTCTGGCCCATTTAATAAAAACTCTGTTTTTTTATTTATTGTCCAATTCGCTGCTTTTCCTGTTTTAATTAATACTTATTATGGATGCGAGTGATATACAAAAAGAATTACTTTTTTCATCCACGATTACAATACTTGACCATACCCTGTATGGGAAAGTAAAAATACATAGATGAAATATTTCTACTAAATCTTCTTCTTTTTTGTTTATGTTTTAGCTTATGGTTCGTGTCTGGAAGGGTCAAATGTTGTCATTACCTTTTTCTGCAACTGAAGTCATCACGATAAGATGTACTACGATAGCTACGACGAGAAGGGAAAGGGTTCTGCTCAGCGCCCATTGCACCATGGTCCCTGAAGGTCTGTTGGCCGCTAACGACGGCTTATTCTTCTTCTGCAGGGTATGTTTAACCGGGGATGTTACCCCACCGATCAGATACATCGGCCACTTGATCTATCCGTGATCCAGAAATTTCTCCCAAGATGATCGTATCGCGAACCGAATACTTTCATCCCGGACACATTCTCCGCTAATTATCAAAGTTTGAAGCAAAACTTTCACGAAAGTTTTCGAATTTTATAGACCATTGAAGGTTTGGGTGTATGGAAAAAAAAGTTGACAGTGCGCCAAACGACCAGCTGCGGGTATCGGAGATCGGTTGTTTTTTTCTTTTACACAAAAAATACACCAAATAAAAAATTACACTTTTCACACTTGTCACATTAAATTTTTAATACTTTACGTCAAAAAAAAAAAAAAATGATCTATGAATGTTTTCGTTTTCTTACTTCCTGCAACGATCCCTATCTTAATGAATATGAATTAAGTAGATTTTTAAATATTTTTATGTTTACAAATCACCGTTTTCACATTCACATTAAAAAAACACACACACGATTAAGATGGGAATTTTTTGATTAAGAAAACAATTTTTTTTTTGCTTTATTTATTTTTTTTTTTAATTGAAATGTCCCTATTTAAGTCTGTCACTTGGATGTTATAGGATGGTTCAGAATGTGTTCCAACGGAAGCGTCCGCAAGACTAAATGTGCCTTTGCGTTTGGTTGTCGCTCCAGGCCGCCCCCAATGCCCCTATGCCCCGCAACCCCCCAAACGCGAACGCCCCTAGTAGGAGGCATCGCGCGCGCCCTCTGCTGTCTATACGAGGAAAGCTCGCACCGACCAACAATTTTCTAACTTCGTAAATGATCTAGGCGGACAGGAGCAATCGGGGACCGATAATTTTTTCTCAACTTTTAAAACTATATTTAAGAGTTTATCTTTCGTGAGAAAAATTTATCCTATTTATTCCAATGCAGACAAAAATAAAAAAATTACCAAGAATTAAATAAACGAATATATAATAAATCAACTGCGAAGCCCACCCTTGGCGGGTATCTTGATGACCAGAGGACAACGCCAACTGGACTTCGGTATCCCCCCACCCTCCGGTACGCCACTGGTATTGTCAAGATTTAGGATAAGTCAAAATGTTTTAAAAGTTGAAAATATTGCAATATTTCTTCGAATTTTCTATATATAATAGTGTAGGTATTTGAGCCCATGAGAAATAACATATAAAATATGTCTAATTAAAAAGACTGATGATGAAGGTCAAACCTTCGAAATTATAGCCTCAAACAAATAAATTATACAGGTATATATGTAGCAGTAAAAAGCCGTTTTTTAGTAAGAACGGGTTCTTACTAGTTAAAACGCGTTTCATTGAATAACTTTGTGGCAACTAGAACTTATTGATGTTGGTTGAGTTTGGTTCAAAGATCTAGAATCTTCATTTTTGACCTCCCCCTTATTTTGGGTGTTTATTTTCAAAAAAATTTTAACGAGAATGTCAAAAATTAGAAACAAAGTTATAGAGGATGTAGTTTTATACATTTTCGTTTAAAATTTTTTTAAAATAAACACCCAAAATGAGGTAGAAAGTCAAAAATGAAGATTCTCGATCTAGACCTTTGAACCAAACTAAACCAACATCATTGAATTCTAGTTGCCATAATTCAGTGAAACTCGTTTTCGAAACTAGTAAGAAACTAGTAAGAACCCGTCCTTACTAAAAACGGGTTTTTACTGCAACATATATACTTATATAATTTATTTGTTTGAAGCTATAGTTGACATGATATTTCATGTGTCATTTCTCATGGCTTCAAATACACTATTAAATATAGAAAATTCGATTTGGTGTTATAGCAAGCTAGCTACATAATTGCTTAACCATTTTGTTTGTTTTTTAGATTTCTTTAGGCATAATATTATATATTTAATTAAGTATTAAAATATATTTAATTAATTACCCTCAAAATTTTCATTTTTATCCCACTTGCGGTAATTTACCCCGGTTCCCGAACTTCTGCTCTAGAGACTGGAACTCGCTTCTTACCACCTTCTTTCACGCAATCTATAACTTTCAGTTGCTTAAAACCCGCCTCCAGGGATACCTTCGATTCCGACCCAGCCCATAAAATATTATTTTCTTTTCCATAGAGAATCGGGCCTAATTGAAAATATATTGTAATATAGAATTTTTCAAAAATTTTGGAAGAGAGAATAACTTGGTCTCCTAGGGTTAATAAAAATAAGCTGATGTGGCCAAATACATGACTTTACCATACACCGGGCCCATCTCTTAAATTTAATATTAAATAAAATAATGTATAATTATTTACGAAAGAACCTCTCCTCCACTTAATTATTATAAGAGTATTTTATTAGGAGGGGTCAATTCAGGCCTTTAGAGTTTGCAACTTCTCGCATCAATATCATTAAAAAAGACAGATGATTATACCAAACCACTCACCACCAAATACATGTATTTATTTATACAGATATAAGGTGTATGTTTATTTGCATCAAGCAGAGTACTCCCTCATTGATTTATTCTTAAACTTACCATATTTGTTGTGGTATTGGTATATAAATTGAGAAACTAATTTTTGCATAAGAAAAGTGGAGAAAAGTGAATTGCAATGGTTGAAATCCGCGGAAAAAAGATTTACGTTTATTTAATGAAATCCCAGACGGTTTCAGCAGCCGGTCGACCTCTTATACTCGTATTTCTCCACTGAATTCACTAAATCGCCTGGTAATTGCAGCAATTAGATCCCATTAGAATTATTTAACTGATCGCTTAAAAAGACATTTACACCCCTTGAAGCAATTAAAAGCAAATACAAAAAAAAAAAAAAAAAAAAAACTCGTGTGGTTACGCATTGGTGAGGGAAAGGACAGATTTTGATTAAAAAATTATCCACATAAATTAGTTCCAAATATCAAGTGAAAATTTCATTTTCGAACGAATCAATTTGACAAATCTTGTTAGCTAGTGACATTTTCCCGTATGCAGGAGGGTAAATTTTTAATAATGGATTGGGGGAATGATATCCAATACAAGCGTGAAAATGATCAGTCAGATTCATTCATCATTTAGTACAGCTCAAGGAAAAATTTGTGGAGTAGGGTCAGAGATCAGATAAAAGGTCTGGACGGATTTAGATTTATTAAACTAAAATCTATCAGGAGTTTCTTTATTTGTATAATCTTCTTACTTTGTGCTTTTGGTCTACTGCCTTGTATTAATAGAAAATATTAGGCACTACTTTGGCAAAATACTGAATGAAATCAGGTCAGATCAGAGAAAATGATGAGATGTATTGGGTTTATTAACAATCTTTCCAATATGATCTTTCTTAATTTATGTTATCATTTTTCTTTTAGAGCCTTCATATGTTCAAAGCACCGGTTTCCAAAGGATCCCCAAAGTTAAGAAACATGTGAAACGCAGTTTGTTTTAAGACGGATGATCGTTTAGAGACACTGTGTGCTGTTGATATTTTTATAGTCTTCTCAATCCCAGTCGTGTTGCGTCCATTAGTATCTCAATGGAATTGAGTCGGAAAGCCTAAGTAAATAGAGATGGAAGATGCTGTGACACTCTATTTTGGCTAAAAACTCAAAAGCCATATTCATAGTATATGTATCATTGCCAGTATAAGTGGAATCTGGCCAATATATACTATGTCGTATTTATAAAGAAATAACTTCATTAATTTTTTTTTAATGCAATCGAATGCAAGAAGGGGTGCACCAGTAAAGATGCAGCTCCTATGGATCTCGAAAGACCCTTGCATTACCGAAGAGAAGGGAAAGTTGATTAAGTGAGAGGGTGTAGACGTAGGTGTCTATGCACCCCGGTTTTGAAGGTTTGAAGATTATAGGTGCTGGGAAAGATGGAGGCTGGGAGAGAGTTCCAGTTCCTTGAAGTCATGGGGATACTAAAAACTCGCGATTTTAAAAAATAAATTCAAGATAGAAAGACTCTTATCAATTTGTATTTCCCTGTGACTTTTAGTAACTAGAACACCATTTACGCTTTCACCTTTTCTGAATTATACTATCTTCAACCTTTAAGGTCCATTTATATAATCATTCTTCTTAGGGCCGTTTGTATGTCTCAAAGTAAATGCTTTTTACCACTAACCAAGGGTAGATGGTAAATGGAGGGGCTGGGATGGCCAATCAGATGACAGGACACTGAAAGTTCATCTGATTGGTCATCCTAGTCCCTCCATTTACCATCTACCCTTGGTTAGTGGTAAAAAGCATTTACTTTGCGACATACAACCGGCCCTTAGAGGTCCTGGTCTAGTAACTAGGTATTTTATAAATAAAAAAAAACTAGCTAGGACTTTGGTTAAATTATTCAAATTAATGATAAATTGTTGGTGATATATAATAGTATGTGAAGGTTTTTATGATAAACCACTTATAATGAATATAGAGTATATAATATATTCTCTCATATACCTAAACTCTCTAGTAGTATTACGATATATTCACGATATTTATAGCCCTATTGATAAATGTAGCAAAATGATAGATTTCAAAATGGTCGATTTTTGTATTTGTCGTTTTTTAGAAATGTCTTAACTAAAATTGATGAAAACATTTACAGATTCTCTTATCCGAGAGAACTTAAAAAAGACATATTAGAATGGACTTTGATATTGAGTATTTTGGAAGTTAATGGTACTGAACCCTAAGAATGCGGTCTGAATTGGATTGTTATATCATCATCTCTCTGAGGGGGATCGGTTTAGGCTAGATGTAGCGTGTCAGCCTGCTAACCAAGTTGACCCGGGTTCGAAACCAACTCGAGGCATCCGGCTAAAATCTGACCCCGGGGTAGAGACACATTAAAAAAAATATTAAGTAGCATCGTAAATTGGCTTATGGCTAGAAAGGCCGAAAAGCCAAAAAAATCAACTCTCTGGAGTGTTGTGGCAATGACCAAAAGATACTGATGCTTAACTTTGGTGATTGTTGGGAAATTCGTGTTTTCAACATTCCAATTAGATCAACTAAATTTCCAAGTATCATTTATTTATTTTTATTTTATTTAATGCTAGTTAAAATCTTGTAAATTCCCTGTTCTAAATTCGTGGCATTGTCATTTTCTATAATTAATATGTCACACCAAAATTACCTCTTCTTCCACATATACATACATCATGAAAACGCATTTAATAAGCCAAATTGAACGATTTTCTATGACCACGCAGCTCCAATATGTTATAATTTCTCTTTCATAATAGTTCTTGTACGAACTATGTTCTATTCTATTATAAAAATTACCGAAATGTTGCTAAAATCAGATCAGCTTGCATTTATATATAGACTTTAATCAATTTCATTATAAATATTAACAAGAAAATTGATTTGATAAGTCGGTGATATTTAATATTCTTATATAAGTCTGGCAAATTTGATTCAAGTTAAATTGAAAGTTTCTTTTTGCCGAGAGTAGCAGAATTTTTAAAAATTAAAGGAGACAATAAAGAGTGTAGATTAGAAATTTATTTTTCCAGCAGAAGACATACTTTTTATTGTCTCCTTCAATTGATTCGAGTTCGTATTCCGAATGTTCTGCATCTAATATACGTAAAGTATATTATAATATTAGCTGAATGAACCGACCCTCCGTGAATTCAATATTTCAGCACGTTCAGGTTCCTGCAGTCAGCAGAAAAACGAAATGTATAATATTATTAATATTATATACCTACCAAAATACTTGATATATGGTATACGATATTTTTATTTGTCATTTATAAAGAGAGAATGAACTAAATTCAAGTTTTGTTTCAAAATTTGAATTTAAGTAGGTACTTTATTGAAAAATCTGCTGATACAAAAATCATTTAAAAATTGACAATTTAGGGCTTTCTCACTTTGTCATTTTAAAGGTAAACAAATTTTAAAAATTCAGCCTAAAACTTTACAGGAATACCTCAATCTTCTCATAAAAAAATATTTTATTATTTTTGTGCCTTCTGAAAATTCGACCCTACCCAAAATGATCATCCGATTAAAATGTTTATATGATTTTCCCTTTTTGATCAAATAAATACATAAAACTTGTAATTTTCACTTTAGTTTACAAATTAAATTGTTCTGATATACAGACAGACATCGTTTTTACACGCTTTATATTAGCTCCACCTGAATGTATCTATCAATGTTGGCTTTTGTTCTGTTAAATTCGGCAAACTTTATAAAAATAATTAAGACTAAAAAGTAAAAAATAAATTATATTTTAAAAAAACTAAAAAACCCGCTTCTAAAAAGCACAAAATATTGTAATACTTAAGAAGGTCTTTTTCGCTCCAGTTGAGTCAAAAGAAGTATAGTACCTAATATTTAATAAAATAAGTTAAAATACAAATTAAAAATAATAGAATTAAAAAATAAATAGTATGAAAGCCGTAAAGTTTTGAAAAATAAAAACAATTATAAAAAAATAATTAAATACAAAAGTTAGTTTGATTTATTCAAATCAGCTGATAATAACTCTTGTATGATTTGGCAATGCGTTGTATTAATACGCTTTATGTTTACATCCAAAAATAGCATTTACGTGATTTTTTAAAGTAAATATCTCAGTAAATTCGATCGGTCAATGATATATTTTATTGCAAAAAAAGAAACCTGCATGTTTCAAAAAGTTAATTTTTAGTATTTTTACTTTACCATACAGGGTATGGTGTCAAGTATTGTAATCGTGCATGAAAAAAGTGTTTTTTTTGCTTCTTTTTTTCGAAATATCTCAAAAACGGCTGAAACTATTTTGATTAAAAAAATTGAGCAAAACCATCGCATTTCGCTCTACAAAAAAGCCCTAATAAGTGAACATCGAAAAATTATATTTTTCGAGATAATAATTGTATGGTCAAAATGTCTGTTAGTCTGTCTGGTTGTTAATTATAATTTAATAATAATTAATTAATTAATTCCTGTGAATCCATTGTAATAGACTGATGAAGAGGGCAAAGCCCTCGAAACTATAGTCTCGTTATAAATAAATAAAATTTATAATTCCAGCAGAAGACACTCTTTTATTGTCTCCTTCAATATATAAAAATTCTGCTACTCTTGGCAAAAAACTTTCAATTTGGTTGTTAGTTAGATATGTATAGTTAGTTAGTCTGTGCGTTACCAAATTTTGTGGACGAGCTAGCTCAAAAACTAGTTTGAATATCGAAACCAAATTTCACACGTAGTTTTGGTCCATTGAGATTAAGATCTGATTAGATTTTGGTGCATATCGACCCAAAATTAAGAGGGGTGGAAGGGGGGGGGTTAAAAATTAAAAATCTAGGTTATTTGAGCAAACTCAACCAAATTTTGTATACATAATCAGTGGACCCCAGAAGTCTAAAAATGCAAAAACTAACCTCCCAAAATGCGGGGGGGGGGTGTAGAGGTCAAAAAATGAAAATCTTGGCTATTTACCAAACTCAACCAAATTTTGTATACATAATCAGTGGGACCCCAGAAGTATAAAAATGCAAAAACTAACCCCCCCTACATGATTATAAATAATTTTAGGGCCCAGGTTGTATGGTAAAGTCAAGTCGATGGTCAGATCAGAACACGTCAGCTTATTTTAACTTTATATAATCAACTAATAGTAGGTAGTATAATTCAAGAGAAAGTGTCAAGATCTTAATTTTCCATAAGACTCTAAGAAAATGTTTACATTTTAAACAAATTTTATTTTCAAAAATTTGTTCGATAATGTGTGATTCAAACTTCACCAAAGCATAGATAGAGACTTAAACTATTATAAAAAGTTAAGTTACAATTATAATCTAATATGTTTTATTTAACATTGGCGGTGAAAGGACCTTCTTTGATCAAAAAGCGTGGGGCATATGTTTCTGCGCCCCACACTTTTTGATCAAGTATTACATTAGTTTGTACTTTTTAGAAGCGTGTTTTTTAGTTTTTTTAAAATATAATTTTATTTTTAAACGGAACCCTATAAATCTAACAAATATTTATTCGATTGACTTTTCTACTTAAGAGGCAAAACATAGAGAGGCAGCTATTACAAAAGTATTCGAAAATGGTTGTTGAAGAGAACAATTTTAATGGTATTCAATTATTTTATGGAATTTTCTAAAGTTGTCGAAACAACTTTAATTTTTGAATAATAATTAATTGTAAATTAAAAATGATGCTCGAAATAATTTCAAGTGAAATGTGAAATGAAATGAAAGAACGTTAGAGAGAATGAAGATAGAAATTCAGGGAAATGTTTTTGAAGGGGAGGGGTGTAATGAGGGCTATATACGAAGTAGAGAATGGCAATTTAATTAACGCAGCTCACTTTTATTCATTCACTTGATTAGTTTTTATACTTGGGAAAATAACTTCTATCTAGTGTTAATAATTTGGATAACTTATTTTGAAAAGATTTAGTTTGTCGAGAGTAGCAGAGTTCTTGATTCATAAGAACAAATCATAATTTCTCCTCGTAAATTACTTTGTCTATATCGGCAATGCCTATTCACTATTTTTACTTTGCCATACAGGGTATGGTCAAGTATTGTAAATGTGCATGAAAAAAGTGTTTTTTTTTGCTTCTTTTTTCGAAATATCTAAAAAACGGCTGAAACTATTTTGATTATAAAAATTGAACGAAACCATGGTATTTCGGTCTACAAAAAAGTTCTAATAAGTGAACATCGAAAATATTATATTTTTCGAGATAATAATTGTTTTGTCAAAATGTCTGTTAGTCTGTGCGTTACCAGATTGTTGTGGACGGGCTAGGTCAAAAACTAGTGTGAATATCAAAACAAAATTTCACACGTAGTTTTGTTCCATTGAGATTAAGAGCTGATTAGATTTTGGTTCCTATCGAACCAAAATTAAGGGGTATGGAGGGGCGGTTAAAAATGAAAAATCTAGGCCATTTGAGCAAACTCAAACATATTTTGTATACATTACTTACATACAGTTTGTCCGCCTCCCTAGTGTAATGGTCAGCATCTCTGGCTGGCAACCCGGAGGTCTCGGGTTCGATTCCCGGCTATACACAGACATTTTTTATTTAAGTATAGGGTCTGGTAATAAAAATTAAGTGGGAGATAAATTTAACCTAATTTATCGCGCGGAGAATTTACCACTGCTCGAAGCCCTTAAAAAACTTAGTAAATTGGATTGTATCTAACTTTCTGAGATTTGGCTCGTGATTCCGGCTTCTTTCCTTATACTCTGTTCTTTTCACGATGGAGGGGCCATCCCATACAGGCCTTTAGGGATGCACCTTCTGGTGTATCTCCTTCTCACATCAATATCATTAAAAGGGCCCCCAGAAGTCTAAAAATGCAAAAACTAACCTCCCAAAATTGGGGTGTGAGGATGAAATTCTAGGCTCTTGTTCCAAAATTCAACCAAACGTTGTATACATAATCAGTGAGCCCCCAGAAGTCTAAAAAATGCAAAAACTAACCTCCCAAAATGGGGGTAGTGGGATGAAATTCTAGGCTCTTGTTCCAAAATTCAACCAAACGTTGTATACATAATCACTGGGCCCCCAGAAGTCTAAAAATGCAAAAACTAACCTCCCAAAATGGGGGTGGAGGATGAAATTGTAGGTTCTTAGTTCCAAAATTCAACCAAACGTTGTATACATAATCAGTGGGCCCACAGAAGTCTAAAAATGCAAAAACTAACCCTCCCCTACATGATTATAAATAATTTTATTAAATATTAAATATAAGTGAGGGCAAGGTTGTATGGTAAAGTCAAGTGGATGGCCACATCAGAACGTGTCAGTTTATTACTTTACCATACATGGTATGGTCATTTTGATCTACGAAAAAGCCCTAATGAGTGAACATTGAAAATATTATATTTTACAAGATATTAATTATTTTGTCAAAATGTCTGTATATAATTGTAGCATATTAAGATTTTAGATTTATTAGTTTTAAGCGACAGAGAGACTATATACTGTAAGAATTGTGAATAAAGTCGGATTTAGTAGCCCTTCAGGAGAGCGATTTCAAAGTTTAAACTGCTTTGTAAAATCCAGATTTTGAGTAAAAAAATTTATCGTTTTATCCTCTATCGATAGAGTTATTCACGATGCTCCTGACACCAAAGATAACATCTCATCATACTTATTCAATTTTGCCTGAAATTCAACTTACACACTTATTCTCAATTCTTACATATGTAGTTATAAATTCTTAACTAGTTTATGGAATATTTTCGAATATTGTGTGTATGGTGTGGATCGGGGGGATTCATGAATATATATCATCAATACGCAGTAATTTTACAACAAACCCTTAATTAATGTATAAAATTTTTTGATTAAAAATTATACTTTCGCCCTAAAGCTATTCAACCAATAAGTAAGTCTCTGAGACGTATCATTCATATACCTTATAGGTAATCCTATACAGTGGAACATCGGTTAAGAACGCCCTAGTTAACAACTTAATCGATTAACAAAATTTGAATTTGCAAAAAATTATTTCGAATAGTGAACGCAAAGTTTTTTGGTTCAATTATAGTCTTGTTAGAAGTGCGCGCGTAAATATTGCTTTTTTCGAGTGTTTTCTTTTTTTCGTTTTTTTTTCAAAATATCTCAAAAACGGCTTAAATTATTTTGATTAAAAAAATTTAGCATAACCATGGGGTTTTGGTCTACAAAAATCCCTAATTAGTGAACATCGAAAAAATTCATATTTTTCGAGATATCAATTGTTTTGTCAAAATATCTATTAGTTGATAGAGATTTTCTTTAGGAGACGGACTGGTATAAATATGCAATTGGATGTTGATGAAAGCAGTCCACGGTGGTTGTAAAAATAAGACTATAGAGGTTTTATTATTTTACATTTATTTGTTAAACCGACGTTTCCGGAGATTTATTCTCTCCTGTTACCCTGAAGAAGGAGAGAATAAATCTCGAAACGTCGGTTTGACTAAATAAATGTAAAATAATAAAACCTCTATAGTCTTATTTTTTTACAACCACCGTGGACTGCGCATCAACATCCAATTGCATCTATGTAGTACCTAAGTTAGCAAATTTTGTGTACGCTCTACCTCAAAAATTAGTGTGAATATCAAAACGAAATTTCACATGTAATTTTGGTATATTGAGATTAAAAGCTGATTAGATTTTAATTGAATTCAAACCAAAAATTTCGGGAGGGGTGGGGGGGGGGGTTAAAAAAATTAAAATGCTAAAATTTTCCAACTAAAAAAAAAATTAATTACAAATAAAAAAAAACAAACAAAAAAACTATAAAATTAGCTTATAATAAAAAAGAGACTTAGTATTTTTCAGGGACCATAATTGGGGGGGGGGGGGGGGTTTAAAAAATAGAACTATCCATATAAGTCCTAGACCCTTTAATCGATTCATAGAAAATTTTGGATATGCACCCTATAGAACCTTACGTAAATGACTCACTATATTGTGAAATTGATAGTGACCAAAAAAGGTGAATGGGTTCAAAAACATTTTCAAACAAAAATCGAAAAATGTTGATATTGCTAATAAAATACTATCTTATAATTAAGGGGGGAGGTCTTTCGTAAATAATTATACATTATTTTATTAAATACTAGCTGCAAGGCCCGCCTTCGGCGGCCCTCTTCTAGCCAGGGGACACGTCCCCTGGACCCCCAACACATGAACCCCCCCCGAAACCCACCCAGCACCACCCCTCTTCACCCTAATCCGTCTTACTCACTAACCTTTTCATATATTGAGTCCCCCTTTTTTGGGTGGTTAATTGGGGGAATCTTTTGAACAAAAGTTGTCAGAAATCACATCCCCTACATTTTTGCTCATAATAAAATTTGCCGTAGGGCTAATAGTTTAGGAGTTATTTGATAATTTTAATTCGAGCGCCCCCCAAACCCTCTTTTGGGTTCAAAATATCAAAACGTTATATAGCTAAAAACGTAAGTTAGAAGACATCTGATGCAAATATGAAATTTCATAATAATTCCTTCAGCCGTTTTTACGTGAATCGTGAGCAACTTTTCGGAAACCACTGAAACAAACATACATACACATAGACAGACAGACAGAATTTTGTTGAGTGTGTTTTCGTTCATAACTTGCTGAAACGTGTGCAACCAAAATTTGGCGTGATTTGGACCAATGTTACAGACAAAACCTTAATTTTATATATATGATTAAATTTAAGAGATGGGCCAGCTGTAAATGTTAATTTGGAATTATTTGGAACTATTTTGGAATTCATTAGATAATCTATTGTCATCTCATTGTCTTCTATTTGGAATGAAAGTGGAAGTGGAAGTAGGTGTACACGATTTTAGGTCGCGGTTCACCTCTCGGTTAAAGTCATGTGAATGGCTACATCAGCTTATTTTTTATTAACCCTAGAAGACCAAGTTATTCTCTTGCCCGAAATTTCATCCTTTTGAAAAATTCTATATTACAATATATTTTCAATATAAATATTTTCAAGTAGGCTCGTTTCTCCTTGGATGCAAAAACGCTTGAGTCTTAAGCCAGCTACCTCTTTTACCCATCCAACTGCGCACTTGACCCGGGTATATTTTTAACATCCTTTGTTGTTGAACCCATTCGTTTTATCATGGAGCTTCTGGAGATTTTATCCGCCTGGCTGTTTATTTAAATTCCAAATATCATGTATATGTTACTCAATCAAAGTTCAAAAGACTTTACGACTCGTTTATTTATTTATTTAAGTTTACATATAGATATTTAATACTATATGTAACTGAAGAGGATTTTAATTTGCTCTTTGATTCTTTGTATGGGTGGAATGAATTCGTTGAAAACTTGTTAATAAATAAATATTCAAGCGTTTGAAATCGATTTAGTTTCTTTTAAATAAATATCATTAAAAAATTCGCTGTTTTAGCATGTTGAAAGCAGCCAATTTTATACATAGATTTAAAAGCTAAACGTATATAGTTTCAATGTTATTTAACTAAGATGGTAAAGCTCCTAGTTTTCGATACAGATTAATTGCAGTAGATATCCTTACGCTCCAGATAAATTTAATTTTTTTACTTTTTTACATTTTTGTATACCATAAAAGTAAAACGGAATCCTATTAGTTTCGCTGCTGTTGTATGTCAGAATATTGAAGCTTGTAAACTATAGCCCAGTCAAATTAGACTTCTGCTGGCCAATAAATATGTACAAGCTGGAAATAATTTTAATCGACGTTAGTCATCCCAGATAAGAGTTAAATGAGTTTGAAACGGTTTCTGGCTGGTCCTAAAACCACGAAAATTTTCTAATTTTCTTTTATAACTCGAAAACCATGCGTCCTATGGAAAATTTTACTCTTAGAAAAATGAAAGAGCATAAAATTTCTGCCTCGAATAATCGTACTTAAATATTAAAATTGCGTTAAGTCGTTTAACCCCAAACGATCATAAAATTTAGGCAATTTTTACCAACATGGTGGGAAAGTGAATTATGCTTATTAGGTGCTCACAAGAAACCACCATTCGAATTTTGGTGATGACTAAATATAATAGTTTCCAAATGTCTAAAAAATGAGATTGCCAAACTTTCATCTTAATTGGACAACGGTAACGCTTGGCTGAACCGATTTTAACCTTTAAGTACTTTATTCGATGCGACATTTTGTGCTCTTTCCATTTGGCTAAAGTGAAATTTTCTGTAGAAGACATCGTTTTTGAGTTATAAGCAAAAATCTGAAAAAAGTCCGAAATTTTCGTGGTTTTTAGGCCCTCAAAAATTTAGCACCAGCCAGAAACAGTCGAAAACTCATATAACTCTTTTTGGGTTTCCTAAAGTCGATTAAAATTATTTCCAGCTTGTGGATATTTATTGGCCAGCGCAGCCTTGTTTCGGTCTAATTTGCCTGGCTTACTATTGAAGATACAAATCTTACTGCAATGGGTTGAAGAAGTTATATGCAGCTAAAGTGGAATGCATCGGGGACAATAAAATTCCCAGAGTAAAGCGTTTTGGCCTAAATTTTATATGGCCATCTTCAGTTATTGGATACAGAAATATATAAATCGTTGTTAACATTAGTGAATATCATTCTTATCATTATTATATCAATTTTAGTTGTTAAGTTTGGTTTTTAACTTACAATTGTACACATGCGATTGAACCTATTTTTGTCAACAATAAGATTTCACGAAGTTTATTTCGTAATTGCGCACAAGGTTCAGAGATGAATGATCATATACAAATTTTATTATATATACAATATGGGTAAAATCCATAAATTTACATGTATTTATTTCCCAATAATCAAAATTCTTATTAAAATGTTAAGCAGATTATTATTTTGGATAGGGCTCAAAAATAAACCAATATTTGGTTAGTGGGATGTAAGTTATTTATTGTGGAAAATAAAACTATTTTTTTTTTATTTTTATTTAATCCACTTCATTTAGAGGGGCGTTGAAATAGGGACAATTTTTACACGAATTTTGTACCTAACAGGTTTTCCAAATCAATGACCACAAAATCTTTAAAAATTCTACAAATATGTCTCTCTTCTTATCACCTAATTTGATATCTCAAGCATTTTTTCATTTTGGAAGTTATAAGTTACGAAACCCTCAGAATGTGAGTCCGAATCTCACTTGGTGCTTTTTTAACATTAAATCGTTTTAATAATGAAGTGTTTTCCAAACTTTTCGGATTATGCCTCACTTTGGTGCCATAAATATTTCGATACCTCCTAGTAGCAGACAAACATTCTAGACCAGTGTTCCGCAAACTTTTTATGTTCAAGGTACACCTACCAAATTCAAGAAATTTTAAAGGTACACCAAGAAAAAAACAATGTTTATTTAATATTTATTTATTATTATAATCAATATAATAGGATAAGATGTTTAAGAATGTGAGCATGCTTAACTGAGCACAGGGGATCAAAATTTGGAGGAATCGTTGATAAGGCTGTTCGTATAACTCTCAGCTATGTGTAGGTGCATTATCTTAATAAAACTTGACATTTTTCCACGGCACACCATCTAATGACCACGATACACCAGTGTGTCGCAGCACACACTTTGCGGAACACTGTCAAGACAATCATAATATAAATACGTACCATATTTTAAATAAATGAGGATCATAGTTAAAACTGATTCTAATTTAAACATCTGTAAGAATGTAAATTTAATATTATTCTTCATATGTTGTATTTGTAGGAAATAGTGAAAACTACTAACCAAACTTCCATAGCAACATAAAATTGTGAAAAATTCTACAAACACGTACTCTTTTTCAACGATAAATAAGAATTAATTGTTATTGATCTGTAACCCGGCATATATTTTTGTATTATTAAAATGCACCTCTGTACTGAGTTCGATTCCTCTAGCTCAAAACGTTCGCTAGCAAAGAAACTACCTTTGTTTTTAATTGAAAAGTTTTTGTTTTGCCGAGAGTAGCAGAGTTGTTGGTTCACAAAGAGAAACAAAGAGGTTGTCCTCTGCTTGATGCAAATAAACATACACACATATATATATCGAGATGATATATATGATGTATCTTTGTTTTCTCCAAATTATTTTGAATTTGATTTCAGAATTATCAGAGAAATTGTTTTTTTATTGATTCTATTTCCAAACCGATCTTGGTTTGACTAAAATGACTAAATTAATTCTCCAACAAAGCATTGGTTCATTAAAGCTTTGCCTTAAGGGAAATTCACAAGAGAAAGTAATAAACAAAGAATTGAAGAAAATCCCTTCAATTTAATTATATATATAGGCAGACTTACTTTTCTTTTTCTTTTTAATCATCTTCATTCATATTAACTTTTCTTTCAATCTTAATTGTCGGTATTTTCTATGTATATATATTATATGTAGGTAAACTGTACAAATACATAATACTATATGCAGTCTAAAGGTAGATTAATGAAATCATTAGATTTGAGACTGAATTAGGATGATTGATTTCTTTTTGATATTCATTATTCATCTGGCCCTTTAATCTTTTTAGCTATATTTAGAAAATCCTCTTAGCTAATTAGAAATAAAATGGAAAAAAAATTGAAAACTCTTTTAAGACTCGGCACGCTTTCCGTAACTATTCAAATTTTATTTTTTGATTTCATTATCTATTTAATTAATCAAATATCAAATTGTTGAATTGCCAGCCCGAAGATAGTCAAAACCTGTAAAAATGTCAACTTCAAATTTTTTTCATGAGTACAAAATTCGCATTTCTAGTAATAAAATCATCTTGTTCTCATTTTCATTAATTAATTCATGTGAATCAATTGTAATAGACTGATGAAGAGGGCAAAGTCCTCGAAACTATAGTCTCGTTATAAATAAATTAAAATTTATTTTTCAAGCGGAATACACACTCTTTTATTGTCTACTTCAATTTATAAAAATTCTGCTACTCTCGGCAAAAAGAAACTTTCAATTTAGTCTTTTTAATTTGAAATATTTTATCTGTTCTTCTTCTTCTCGTGGGTACAAATATCCGATTGGATGTAGGTAAATTCGTTTTGTTTAATTAGTAAGGTGGTCAATCAAGAGACAAATGCCAAGTGACCACCTTACTATTACAACAAAAAGAATTTACCTACATCCGATCGGGTATTTGAACCCATGAGAAGGAGATCAGTTAAAATATTTATAATAAAAAGATTGATGATAAGGGCCAAACTTTCGAAAAATAGTCTCTAATAAATAAATTATTTATATATGGGGCATTCCATGCCAAATCGACCACTTTTGACCCCGTCCCCTTTCGATTTAGCTGAAACCTTTTTTATCTTTTTCTACCCTACCGAAAAACACTTTTCAGAATTTTTTCAAATTTTTGTACTCAACCGAAAAAAAGTTATTAATTTTTTTTTATAAAAATGGTGTTTTTTTTCAAACGCTCATAACTATCTCAAAAATTAACTAATAGGACGTTTATTTATTTTAATTTTTTGCGTTTTTAAACGGGCTTTTCAGAAAAAAATCCAAAAAAAAATATTCAACTTCATAATCAATAACATTTTTCAGTTTTTCTGAAAAAATCATTGATTTTTTTAGTTTTACATTTTTTAAAAATTATTTTTTTTTTCAAAAAAAAAACTGATATATTCTTCGTAGAATCCAGCAAATCCCGTGTTGGTCGGACTTTTCTTTCTATTTTTTTTTTTTTTGTTTAATTGAAAAATATTTTTCTTATTTTTTCGCAATCCAACATTTGTTTTTCATTAAATGTTTTTAGAAAATATACCTTAATAAAATATATCCATAATATTTTATGGTTTGTTTATAATCTTAACTTGGTTAATAATTAGGATAATTACAGGAATAATTCAGTCAATAATCATTCAAATTTTTAATATAAATAATAATCGATTTGGGCTCGGGTTGGTCGAGGGGATAGCGTACCAGCCTGCTAAACAAGTGAATCCGGGTTCAAGTCCAACTCGTGGTAACCGGCTAAAATCTGATCCCTAGATTGAAGACAAAATTTAAAAATATAATAGTATCGTAAATTGGCTGATGACTAGAAAGGCCGAAAAGCCAAAAAATAAAAATAATAAACGATTTAATTACTTTCTTTTTGACGTTTAAACAATTTACAAACACTATATTGTATTGAATTAAAGTAATTTCGCACAAAAAGACAACCATCTGTATTTGGTATCACACTATGCAATTGCTGAGTTCCTGCAATGGTTTTTGTTTTAAGCTAGTCAATCAAGAGACAAATGCCATGTGACCACCTTGCTATTACAACAAAACGAATTTACCTACATCTGATCGGGTATTTGAACCCATGAGAAGGAGACCAGTTAAAATATTCATAATTAAAAAGACTGATGATGAAGGCCAAACGAAAACATAGTCTCTAATAAATAAATAATTTATATATCTCGTATAGCACAGAGACCAAAATAAAACCCAAATGCAACTTTTCTGATTGGTTGAATTATAGTCATTATATTTAGTTTTAATTAGATTGAAATGCGGTTTCAAAACGGTAGTTATGCCTCGTTTTTTCCGTTTTGCAACTGTATTGTATTATCGTTAAATTATAAATAATTATTAAAGAATTGTGTAATTATTCATTATATTAATCATATCAAAGAAATATAAAATTATAAATAAACAGTTGCAAATCGGTGACAAAAATCTTAGCGACAACCTTTTTGTAACGGTTGCTTTATAATCTTTGCGACTATAATTTAACGATAATACAACACAGTTGTAAAACGAAAAAAACGAGACATAACTACCGTTTTGAAACCACAATTCAAGCTAATTAAAACTATATAATGACTATAATTCAACCCACTCAAAAAAGTTGCATTTGGGTTTTATTTTGGTCTCTGTGCTATAAGGGTATATATATTAACATTAAATGAAATCGAAAGTTAAAAACTTTTATCCGGTCACTTCCCTATTTTGGTGCACTTGGGACCAGCCTCGTTTTGATAGTGAACCAAGAGTTGAAAAAAAGATACAGGACCCAGCCGGGTATGATCCGACATCTTCCGCGTTAAGCCTGCAGATGCCTTCTCCATTTAGGCGATGGATCCCCTGACTAGATCCTATAATCAAATTTTATATATATTCAACTCTTGAGCTCATGATTATAGAATCTAGTCAGGGGATCCATCGCCTAAATGGAGAAGGCATCTGCGGGCTTAACGCGGAAGATGTCGGATCATACCCGGCTGGGTCCTGTATCTTTTTCAACTCTTGGTTCACTATCAAAACGAGTCTGGTCCCAAGTGCACCAAAATAGAGCAGTGACCGGATAAAAGTTTTTAACTTTCGCTTTCATTTAATGTTAACATATAAACATTCTAAATAAAATTTATTATTGAATATCTGAACAAAATTCATCTGTTTCGATTCCCAAAGAATCAGACAGATGGGAATTGTAGTAAATTTATATATATATATATATCCTACAGATGTTTATTTGCATCAAGCTTAGGACAACCTCATGAATTTCTCCTTGTGAATAAAATAAACGACTCTATTTGTTGGGTGATAGAAAAAAAATACTTTTTCTAAATTTAATTTCTTAATATATTTTCGTGCAATCGGTTGCCTGGAGTGTTTTCTTAAAAGGATCCTTGAAGAAACAATTGGTCGCTGTGTAAATAGCGTACACATATTGTGAAATCAAGTTAAGAAAATTGAAAAATCTTATCCTCTCTCTTCTGCTTCGTCTACTTAACCTCTCCATATTTCCCTCTATTTCCACCTCCCTTTAGATATATACCTATATATATATATATACCATATATTTGGTCCCTAATGGAAATAAATAGCCAAGTTAATTATCTGCAAGAGTTTTTTTTCGTGCCACCCAAGCACTAACTCTTGGTAACGAAACAAAAGGCTTAAGGACAACACTAAAACGATAGAAAGAGGAATTTTATCGAATAGGGGAGAGGGAAAGGGAAAAATAAATTCACGCACTAATTACCTAATTGTTAGCTACGATTCAGAGAGCATTATCAACATTTTATCGAAATCGTTGTTTGTGTGTCAAGTCAATTGGAAAACATCCGAGAATCGGTCAAAGGATCAAGCAAAAAAAAAAAAAAAAACTAAAACAAAAAAAAAGAATTTTATTTCCACATCTTTTCAATTTTTTTTTTTGAGGTGACAGGACAAAAAGAAAAATTTTCTTTGTTTTTTTTTGAAAAATACTGAATGTACATATTTCTTTTTCTATAAAAACATTGGGGATTGTTTTAGATAATAAAAATATTGAAAACAACAAAAATGGCTTTAGTTTTACCGTTTTGAAGCTTTATGATATAAAAGAAAATACCATCCCATGCAACCCATAATTTATATTAATGAAAAGTTCTTGAAAACTGACTGATTTTATACTTGAGTTGTTATGTTTATGTTATATATATATTTTTTAATGAAAATGGTGAGAGAAGGAGTTACACCAAAAAGGTGCATCCCCTAAAGGCCTGGGTTGGCCCCTCCATCGTGAAAACAAGAAGAAGAAGGGTTTTTATGGGCTGGGTAGGTGTCGAAGGTATCTGTGGATACGGGTCTTAAACAGCTGAAGGTTATAAGTCGCGAAGAAGAAAGTGGCTGAGAGTGAGTTCTAGTCCCTGGAGGAAGAGTTGGCGAAAGCGCTTGTTCGATTTTTATCCAATTTGACAGCGAAGGAATGCTGAGCGTTGGAAAACCGCGTGTTTCTCTTAAAGAGGGCTTTAGGGGGGTTAATTGATTTCAGCTCGACTGAACAGACACCATGGTAGTATCTGTAGTACAGGAAAAGGGCAGAAATGTTTCTTCGGTGAGCCAGGGAGTCGAGTGAGTTAGTTAGGGTCGGGTCTCCTTTTAGTTTAATTGCTCGCTTCTGAATTTCATCCAGTCTGCCATATATGACCAAATATCAAATCTTAGGTTTTGATGAACTCAAGATTGTCTGGAAACATGGAGATGAGAGATTTTATGTCAGAGATAAACGAAACAGTGAATAAATTAGTTCTATTCATTTTCAATGTGATGATGAGAATCTGAACCTTGCTGTAATTATATTTGTTAACCCTGGATTGACTTTAGGGACTCAGCAATCGTGTATTTGTGATCTTTCTATATCTCTGGATACTAGAAAACTATGCTGAACCCGAGAGGTGAACCGCGGCCTATTATTGTGTACACCCACTTCCACTTTCATTTCCAAGTAGAAGACAACAAATGAAGGGGCATTATCTAATGAATTTCATAATAATTCCACATAACCGAAGTGTACACCTAATTTCAATCGCGGTTCACCTCTCGGCTGAACCTATACAGAGTAGGAAGGTGAAACTCAGTGTTTTTTTTATGAATCAGCTATACCTACTGCTAGAACGATTCGGTCTGATAAATGTAGACAAATGCAAGAGAAAGATTTGCTTCAATAATATTTGACATTTTATGTCTATCCGAAACAAGACGACCAGATGACATATGCAAGTATATTATTAGTCATCTAAGGTCAGAACATTTACCTACTATATATATAATGATTAGCATATTTGATCTTGTTGCAGATTTTATAGCACCATATACGCGTATTTAAATGGCAAGACTAGGATGAAAATCATACAGTTTGGTATTAATCTTTCCAAAATCTTGCTTATGTCTTTTGTATTTATAATAAAATAACTTAATAAACTTATCTGAATCTTCATGGCCATGGTAAATAATTATCAACAAGATTTGTGAATTTTCGTAAAAATATCATACAAATGCAATTATTTTTTCTCTTGTGTAAACATTGATGAGCTACCAAGTCAAATTCAGATTCACGTTTAGGGATTGCAACACAAGAAATCACTACCTACTCATTTTAGGTCGGCCCGTAGTCTAGATAGTGATTAAAAAATGTAATCCTAATCTTTCAGAATTTGCATTACAGTGGATGGCCAAATTATTATACTCATTTAAAAAGTTATATCTTTCATACGTTTTTAAGGGCTTAGTTTACTATTAAACTCATAATATCGTTTCAATTGTTATCTTTATAGGTTTATTAGCTTAGGACAATACAAATTCAATAATACAAATACAATTCAAAATACAATTTCAATCTTTAGTGAATCCTCTCTTTCGAGCATCACATTTTGTATGTGCTGCGGCATATGCACATGCAATGTCTTTTTGTCTATTTCTTGAAATGCAGGTGTATTGTGCTATGCTTTAATATTTTCTTTCAAGTCCCTTTTGTTAGTAATTATTTTATCTTTGCAAATTTCTTTTTTTAGGCCCGCCCATACATTTTCGATCAGGTTGAGGTCTGGCGAGTTGCCAGGCCAGTCCAATAGGGTTATTAGACTAGATTACTAGTAGATTTTTTGAAAAGTTTGAATAAAATAAATTGACTTGATAAAAATCATTTGAGTACAATAATTTGGCCACGCACTGTAAGTAGTTACTTATAAATAGCACAATTAAAATACGGAATCTTCAAAACTCTTGGGGTTTGTTCTAAATCTTGCCTGTGACTTTCAATACCGTCTTGCTTTTTTTGACTACTATTTGTATTTTCTACAAAAGCAAAACCAACGCAGAGAGATTCTTTACTACTAATAGATCGAAAAATGTTAAGTGATCTCAGAGCAAATAATCCAACTCCTTTTACAAATGGTCATATACTATGGCAAATGATAGATTTCAATGAAGCCTGTGTCTAGGAGTGGAAAACAAAAGACAAATCTGAAGAAGAGCACTTTGAAATTGAAGTGTACTTTCATTATCATAACAGAAACTTATACATTCCTAGTAAGGAAATAAATGTTTAGAAATCTTCTGGCTAATTAGCTATTCACTTGAAACGAAGAGGAATATAATGAATTGACGCTTTTCTGAGACTACCGTGTATGTTTGCACAATTAATTGTTTGAAGGAAAGTTCAAATACGTAACTGGATCCGTTGGAGAATCAGGTGGATATGTAATCAAAGCGAATCGGGGACAAATCAATGATTCATTGCACGAGATGTTGGATTATGATTTTGATACGGAACATTCTCAAGTTAGCTTTAAGTACAGATGGGAAATTTCGGAATGAATTCTTTATCCCTGTAGGGGACTATATTATTCATGAATTCTTAGTTAAAGAGGACATGTCTTAAAATACAAGAGACGAATTTCCAATAGGTATATATACAATAAAAAACTGCTTTGACGGATCCGCCCAAAATAATACTTCAGCTGATTCTTCATTTATTAATTTCATAAAATTAAAGTGTTTAAAGGTTGAAATAAGATTCTATGATACATTAGAGAAAAATTCAAACTTTTTCAAGACTCAGTACGTTCATGAAAATTTTGGTGATTGAGCCTTTTTTATCAGTGAGTCTCCGGCTTAAATTTACGGCTAAAAGTTGGCTCAAAGATGCAGGTTATGAATTCAAACATATGAGTCAAATATCAGCTTATTATCTACAAAGTTCAATTCAAATTCTCTCATATTGATTCGATTTTTTTTTCAATTTAAAGTTCTGAAGTTTGAAACCTCAGAAACTATAGTCTCAAACAAATAAATTATATACAACCAGCTGCGAAGCCCGCATTCTGTGAGAATCTTGCTGGCCAGGGGCAGCCCCTGGACTCCGTAGTAATAATCACTTTTGTTTGTTTTGGAAATATTATATAATCCTGAGAATAAATGTTCTAAGACCTTATTCTTGAGTGATCGGTATCAGAATCCGCACAGAAATAGAAAAGCTGATCTATATTTGTTTGATGCTAAAAACAATAAATAAATAAAATATATTTTACTTTTGACAATTCTGTTATAATATTGAAATTAAACCTTAATCGAAATCTAACATAAAATAGTGTGTGTATGGGACTAAACCAATATTTAAGAAATCTTGAATGAATTAATTATAATTTGAGAGTATTATTTTGTTCTATTATGCATTACTAAAGCTGTTGAATTTAGCGTTTATAATTTTGATATTATTTTACTCGAGTAACTTCACTAGGTATAGAAATTAATATAGAAAATTTTAATTATTTTTTAAAAATTAAATCTCTGGTATACTAGTATGTACCAATAAATTATTTATGATTATGTATTCAGCTTGTATAATTCTGATCTTATATTCGACTAACTTCACTAAGTAACAAAATAAGTAAACCAATTTTTAGCAGAGTTGTTTATTCATAAATAGAAATCACTGTGCTTGTTCTTCTGCGTTTTGCAAATAAACATATAGGCCTACATATATGGTATATACCAAATATAATTTTATGTATATTGTATATAATTTTTTTTTTGAGACTAGAATTTTGAAGGTTTGACCTTCATTATATATTATAACATTATAGCAAGCTAGTTACATATAAGTTTTGGCTAACTTGCTATAACAACAAAACAAATTTTCCGGTTATTGAACCCATGAGAAAAAACAGATAAAACATTGCTAATTAAAAAGACTGATGATGAAAGTCAAATCTTTCGAAACTATAGTCTCAAACAAATAAATTATATACAACCAGCTGCGAAGCCAAGGGCGGAACCAGGAATTTTTTATGGGGGGGGGTCAGAGACGTCCCACACACACACATAGAACTTTATTTTCAATTTAAATAAATGTTTTTTTTGACAAATTTCATATCTCATATTTTAAGTTCATTAAAAGTAAAAAAATTGTTATAAATTCCCTGTCGATTTGGCCGCCGTTTTTTGGCCTCTGCGTGCGACGCACGTGTTGCATTCCCGCCAGGCACGGGCCTGCATAGGGGGGGGGGCGATCGCCCCCTCCGCCCCCCCCCCTGGATCCGCCCTTGTGCGAAGTCCGCCTTCTTTGGGCATCTTGCTGGACAGGGGCTATTTATAATAATTTAATAATTTTCTAAAATAACACCCTATTTCCCAAAATAAAGCAAATCCAAAACAATATGCTAAGATCAGATTATATTGAGACTCACTTTCTGCAGATAACAAATCGTTTCAGTTTGAAAATACATATAATCCCCATTTTTACGGAGGATTGTTTGAAATCTCTTCTATAATAGTACGAATTCCTACCTAGCCATGGCGATTTTCTTTTCTTTTCCTGTATCGATTGATAATAATTGATTGTGCTAATAACCAAACGGAAAGAGCAAAACTCTTCAAGTCGAAAGTTGTGAAACGCAATGATAATATTTGAAGAAGTAGGCCAATAGTGTCATTCCAATAGGGAATAGAAGCTATCGATCGATCCGTTACCAAACAAATAAACTGAATTGGTATAAATATAGAACTAAACGTTGCAACAAAAATAAATAGTCTTATTTGTTCGATTGGGGATACTTTTTTTCTACAACAAAAATAGAAACTGAGTTTCTAAATATAGTTATGGAAATGCACCAATACTTACTTTGCATTAAAAATTTAAGTCGAGATTTTCTCAGATTTAGGATGTTCGGTAGAATAACCAAATTTCTTATATAAGACTTGCACTGAAGTAGTGGGATATCTAGATTTTTCGAAATTTTCAGTTATGTCTATCAGTCTGTATCTCTGTGTATTTATTCATGATAAACAATTTTAAAACATTCGACACCCCTTTACGATTAAATTGTATACTAACCGAACAAATTCATTCGGCGATTTGTTTATCCCTATGACTTCTAGATTCTGGAACTCGCTTTCCCATTCTGTCCAACAAGATCCGCATTCATAGATACCTTAAACACCAAACCAATTCCTGAAATTTCATCTTCTTTCCCCAATGCAAGGTGCCACCCCGGAATACAGAGGTTTACCTTTTTGATCCAAGTTCTTCTTTTCTATCAATAATATATATATAAAATTAAGAATTAGTAGAGATTGTGGTATTGGTGCAAGGTGAAACATCTTATATAAAATTAAGGTTTTGTCTGTACATTGGTCCAAATCACGCCAAATTTTGGTTGCACACGTTTCAAGCAAAGCTATGGACGAAAACACCCTCAACAAAATTTCTGTCTGTAGGTATGTCTGTTTGTCTGTATGGCTGTCTGTGTGTTTCCGTGGTTTCCGCGAAAAGTTGCTCACGATTCACGTAAAAACGGCTGAATGGATTATTATGAAATTTCATATTTGGATCAGATGTCTTCTAACTTACGTTTATAGGCTATATAACGTTTTGATATTTTGATCCCAAAAGGGGGTTTGGGGGGAGGGGCGCACGATGAAAATTATCAAATAACTCCTAAGCTATTAAATCTACGGCAAATTTTATTATGAGCAAAGTTGTAGGGGATGTAATTTCTGACAACTTTTGTTTAAAAAAATTCCCCCAAAAAGTGGGGGAGGGAGTCAAAATATGAAAATTCTTACCCTTAGAGCCAACTTAAGCAAATTTTGTATACATAATCCGTGGGTCACTAGAAGGCTAGAAATGCAAAAACTAACCACCCAAAATGGGGGAGGGTCAGATGAGGGTCCAGTGTCGTGGTTGGGGGTGGTTGGGGGGGTGCATGGTGCGAAGTGTGTTGGGTGGGTTTCGGGGGCCGTGGGTTGGGGGTCTAGGAGGCGTGCCCCCTGGCTAGCAAGAGGGCCGCCGAAGGCGGTGGTTGGGAACGGGTGCATGGTGCGAAGGGTGTTGGGTGAGTTTCGGGGATGGGGGGGAGGGGGGTTCCAGGGGGCGTGCATTGTAGCTAGTTAATATCATAAAAAAAATACATTTTTAATCCTTTAATACCTATTGTACACGAACATGTACATAATATTCTAATAAATTTTATTCAAAATTTGTAATAGATAAAATCACTGAAACTGAATGAACATGTTCATGTACACGACTAATATTGTAGAAATACATTATATTGCAAAAATACATTCGAGAATGTCCTAGTAACTTATTTAAATGCAAAAAGAATTTTTTATCAATGATATTTAATTGAGCTTATAGGTCATATTTAATTAATGGGTTAATAATATGCACCCAGTGGCTTTAGAATAAAAAAACGACTTCAAAAAAATTAAATGCAACAAATAAAATAATAAGAACTCAAAAATATAATAAAATTCACTAAAAGGTATAAAATAATTATCTAATTTAGTTTCAACTAAACGATGAAATTGTTACCTGAAATCACTTTTTGAAGTCGGTGCCAAACATACATTTTATGAATCGCACTCGATGGATCTTACGTACGTTTGGCGGGTAATGAAGACAATATCGCGTAAGCTCGATTATATAGTTTGTTTGGCACCGACTTCAAAAAAGCGATTTCATGTAACAATTTCACCGTTTAGTTGTGGCTTAATTAGATAATTATTTTATACCTTTTAGTGTATTTTATTTTATTTTTTGAGTACTTATTATTTTATTTGTTGCATTTAATTTTTTTGAGGTCGGTTTTTTTCTAATAATTATTTTTATTTTTCTCTTTTTAGTGATGTTAAGAATAGTGACTTATGTAAATACCTTGCATCCATCTCGTAAGAAAGATTCGGGTGAAGGAATCAGAAATTGATTGAACCAATTATTTTACATGAATTAATGTATACATTGTATTTGAGATTCGACTTCGGAGATTACTTCTCCACCATCGACTATCCTTGGTCATCTTTTTAGTCCTTGTTTTTAATAAGAGGAAAAAACTAATTAAATAAAAAAACCTCTTTTCCGAAAATTATTCCATTTCCAATCCTTTCCTCATTCCATCCTTCCTCCTTCAATCCATTCAAACAGAAATTGATAAATTTTAAACCAATTATTTTACATGAATTAATGTTTACATTGTATTGAGCTTCGACTCCGGAGATTACTCTCCACCATCCGACTGTCCTTGATCATCTTTTTAGTCCTTGTTTTTAATAAGAGGAAAAAAACTAATTAAATAAAAAATCCTCTTTTCCGATAATTATTTCAATTCCATTATTCTCTCCAAATAATTTCAAATTTCCAATATTGAATCAGAAATTGATAAAAAAATTAATTCATAAATAGAGAAATTATCTCGAAACGTTAGCGGGTTTTAGATGAACGTTTTAAGATTGTTTTTTTTTGTTTTATAAAAGATTTTATTTATTATAATTTAGATTATTTGCGCATAAGAATTTGAGATTTCCGTTATTTTGTCATTGATCATAGCAGCAGAACTTGACCAAATTAATATGGGACCACCCCTAAGGTACTCCCTTTTCAATAAAAAAAGAATCATCGAAATCGGTCCATAAACAAAGAAGTTATGCGTGAACATACATAACAAAAAAGGTCCAATTCCAATGAAATGTATACGGGACCAATCGGCAAATATACTGAACCCAATGCAAAAAAATAATCGAAATCGGTCCACATGGTAAAAAGAAATAAATGTTCAAACACAAAAAAATCAGACATTCCGTTGAATTGATAACCTCCTCCTTTTTTCAAAGTCGGTTAAAAATCATAGATTTTCTCTTCATTTAGTGGCATTTTCTATTTTTATTTCATTTAACTTAAGATTAATTCTGGAATTTTTATGGTCAATTCATATGTTTGTATTTAACTTTGGATGTCAATGTTAATTGAATTTCCAATTCGTTTTTATCTCCATTCCCGAGGGGATTAATTAGTACAATTGAATGTGAATGTCTGCCCCGTTCGAAGTCCATTATTTATTAAAACTAGTACTAATTAATAATCATTAAAACAGCTGCACTATTTTTTTTTTATTCATAAGGGTAATATTATTTTATAATTAATTTGGAGAATTATTGTCTCCTGGAGGGGCTTAGTCATTTAATTATATTACACATCTATGTCAAAAAGTTCAGGATCTTTCTTTAATCCTTACAAATCAATGTGCAGAGAAATTTGAATTCAAAATATTAGAATTTGTTTTCCTTTTTTACTTTATCCAATGCGAAGCATGGGTAAAGTATTGTAATCGGTCTCGCGGCAAGCGCGACTTCAAAGGGTCCTCAGGTAAAGACTACGGAACCCATGGCCTCAATCTTAGTCACAAATTGTAGTATTCATTTAGGTTGAATTTTAACACGTGACGGTTTTGCCAAAAATTACATGGGGTCTTGTTGAGAGGCCAAAAAGTGCGATTTTTTCATTTAGTGCGTGCGGATGGATGGATGGATGTATCGTTTTTTTGGTCCACGATTTTTTCCACACCTTTGCACCGATTGAAATGAAATTGAAAACCTACGATTCTTTTAACAAAATGAAGCGCTGATTAGTTTTTGGTACATATCGGTCCACAAACATTAGTACTTTAGTTTTTTCTAAATATCTTGAACATGACTAAACCAATTTTGATGAAATTTAATATCCTAATTAAGTACCTTGGGGACCACAAAAAAGGTTAAATAAAGTTTTTAGTAAAATTATATTTTAAAGTACTTTACTCTAGAGTAAGATAGTGCGTTTTTTTTTAATTTTTTATTTTAAATTGTTTAAAATTCATTCATTTGATCGTCTTAATATAGCTCATTTAAACTTGCTTAAGTAAGGTTTTTATTGAAGGAGACAATAAAGAGTGTCTTCTGCTGGAGTTATAAATTTTATTTATTTATAACGAAACTATAGTCTCGTTATAAATAAATAAAATTCATAATTCCAGCAGAAGACACACTCTTTTATTGTCTCCTTCAATATATAAAAATTCTGCTACTCTCGGCAAAAACTTTCAATTTAAGGTTTTTATTGGTAACCATTGCTGAAGACATAGAGGAATCGAGTTAAAATCAAAAATAGCGATTGATTCTCATCTAGTACTCGAGGAATAACCATTCTATATTGGATTTTTGACGTTTCGGTTTTAATTGGTAACCATTGCTGAAGACATGGAGAAATCGGCTAAATCAAAAATAGCGATTGATTCTCATCTATTACTTGAGGAATAATAATTCTACATTAGATTTTTGACGCCTCGATTATTATTGGTAACCATTGCTGAAGACATGGAGGAATCGGCTTAAAATCAAAAATAACGATCGATTCTTATCTAATACTAGAGGAATAACCTTATTGCATTCCATTTTTGATGTTTTGACTATTAATGGCAACCTCTACTGAAAATGTGGAAGAATCGACTTAAAATCAAAAAGTCTAAATTCTTTTATGGTAAACAACTCAAGCTTATCGCCCTATATGATGAGTACTAGCAAGTCGCAATTTTTTCCTCGGGTTATACGGGAGTCCATTGTAGACAAAAATATAAAATATATACAAAAATACATGATATAATATTAACATCATGATCCAGATGAATCCGAGAACACATATTTGGTGAGTCCAAACAAGTGGTATAAATAATCTTAAAAAAGTAATAAGTAAAAAATCCAGTAGTTTTTAAAAATGTAGTTCTTAGGCGAGCGTAGACGAAATCCAATCGCGTGTTTGAATCAGGTTTCGATCAGAAAATTTTTTACCTCAGATTAAAATTTAAGCCGTTCCACCAAATACAGAGGAAAACAAGAGGAAATAATTTCTCAAAGAAAGTTTCTATTAAGAGGATTCCTCCAAGTGATCAATAAATGATGGCCCACGAAGTAGAAGAATTTATTTTTAAAATTCCTCTGTGTACATTTTCAAATGGGAAAGAAAAGTCCATGCTGAACTCTGACGTCACACAATTGATTCTGGTTTCAACTATAACTTTCTTATTTTTCGACATTTTTCAATCCCAAAAAATAGCATTTCACAATTTTTAATTAAACTATTGATTAATTTTAAAAATTAAATTTTATTTATACATCCAATTCGACGTGATTAGAAAAGTTCTAACAATCCTTTGTGGAATAAGCTATATAGGATAATTTTATTTTTAATTAATTTTGTATAGGTATGTCTATGTATGTGTTATTACCAATCATCAATAAAATATCTGAATTTCCTATTTTATTATACGTTCTACATTTTATTTATTTATTTATTTTCAAAAATATTTCATAGATGATTTGAGAGCTCACCCACAGTAATAGGTCACTTAATATAACGTTAATTGTAAAATACAAGTTTAATTAAAACTGTCACCAAAAAGAATATATTAATTTATTCCATATATTGCTACACTAATTAAAAATTTATCATTGATTGACAGATGCATTTTTTTTCATGCCGCTAAATGATAATAATATTTCAAAATAATCTATAGCAATTAATTAATGATGGTAATAAAAATAATAATATCTAGAGAAATTAAAAATTAATTAACTAATTTGAAATCAAGATGAATTGGTGAATTTCTTGAAATAATAATAGAAAATTCAAAATCAATTAATTTTTATCATTTGATCTAATTACTTTTTCCAAGATTCTAGTCAAGATAAATATAATAATTGTCTATTAGTTCACATTGGAAAATAGAAAAATTATAATTTAAGTAAATATTGAATGATCAGGGTTGAGGTCAAAAAATAAAAATAATAATCAGTTTCTCATTAAAATTTTTGGATTTAAACTATAATACTTTATGAAATGGTGAATATATATTTATTACCAAACTTACAAATATCTATAAGAAAAATATACGATTATTAAATTCTTCAGACTTGGTGTATGTAAGTGAAGCCCGTTAAAATTAGAACAATAGGGTGGTCCTTATTTTGGAATTTTTACATTGACAGAGGCTCATTTGGTTCGAAATAAATAAATAAAATAAAAATATCCCCAAAGTTTCAAGTCTCTATCTCAAATTTAACCTGTAGCCGCACAGCTGCTGCAAGTTTCCCATCTAAATAACTTGGGGTTTTTGGCATTGAAAGATCAATTTTTTTATTCCAGCCAAAGTAGTCCTTCAAAAAATTTGAAACTCTGTAGACTTTATCCCTATAATATATTAGTATAGATTGTGGTGTTGGTGCAATGTGAAACATCTTTAATAAAGATAAGAGTAAATAAATATTATATGTAATATTCATTTACTATGAAAATGAAATTAATGTGAAACAAGTGACTAAGAATCCTTAACTCGCGAGAACCTATACAGTAGCGTCGATGGCCGGGATTTGGAGATGTGCGCGTGGAGCAAAGAGCTCTTTTAATTGGATGTTGCGCCCAGGAGTTATTAAGAATAACTATTTATCGAATTTTGTAAAGCTTAGATCGGGTCCCTTCCTTCAGCCGTAAGAACCAGCAGGGGAAGACGGCCGGAGGGGCCCCCGGATGTGCCGGGCTGGGTGCAGACGAACTGAGACAACGGCGCACATCATCCAATGTTGTGATAGGACCGCGGATGAATTGGTTAAGAGGCATGACACTGTGGTACGATGTCTGGCCGACGATTTGATCAAAAGGGAATGCGTGTCGAGTTGGAGTATTTGTACTCCAGCTCGGCGGTCAATAGAAAGCCAGACATCGTAGCAAAGGATGAGGAGGGGGGTGGGTTTTGGACGTCCAGATCGTCTCCGCGCTTGCAGGACTGGGTGTTGCCCACCGAAACAAAATAGAAAAATATAGGGGCAACTCCAGTCTGGTGGATAATATTGCGGAGCGATTTGGCGTCGGGGCGGGCTCGGTCAGGGTCGAGGCCATCACACTCTCGTGGAAGGGAGTGTGGTGGCATAAAGCAGTGGAGTCCTCATCGCCCTGGGTATATCCCAAAAAACAATAAACGATTTGACATATAGGGCGATGAGGGGATCTCTTCTTAATTTTTACACTTTCGGCAGAAGAACGATAGAGTGGCGTATGATTATTTTTTGTGAATAAAAAAAAAAAAAAAAGAAATGTGAAATGTGAGCCAGGATTAATCCTGGCTCTCTCAGCCACCCGCTCTGAATCTGAATTAATTTGTTCTGAAGCCGAAAGTGTGAAAGATTTGTAAATAAATTTGTGTAATCATCTTTTGTCTTGTAAGAGGCGACGCTCCTCGGAGGCCCAATAAATGAAATATAAAAATAAATGAATATTACATATAATATTTATTTAATCTTATCTTTACCTATAATAATAGCTATCCCTCAGAATTTTTACAAATTTTTAGCTATTATAATTTTGGAGTCTATTAACTTATTAACATTAAGATATAGTAGTATTTTATCTATCTGTAACTCCAAAATTATAATAGCTAAAAATCTGTAAAAATTCTTAAGTATAGCTACTATTATACTGAATAAATTCTACAAATGTTCCAAATTTTTTGAAGGATTACTTTGGCTGGAATAAAAAATTGATCGTTCAATGCCAAAAACCCCATGTTATTTATATGGGAAACTTGTATCGTTGTGCGGCAAAGGTTAAAATTGAGATAGACTTGAAACTTAGGGGATATTTTTTTTATTTATTTATTTTGAACCAAATGAGCCTCTGTCATCGTAAAAATTCGAAAATACCCAAAATAAGGACCACTCTAGTTGTCAACTTCTCAATGTAAAGACAAAAGAGTTGCAAGAGAAATGCATTGAAACCCTTATTTTCTATGTCATTTTTACGAATATATATATATATATATATATATATATATATATATATATATATATATATAGGTCACTTGAATTACAAAAAATAGACTAAAGATGGTGGAGAATATAAGTCTCTCTTTTTTGTTAAATAAAATACAAAATAAATGGCATTTTTATTTCAAAGTTCTTTTGTTTTCACATTGACAAATTGACAACTAATTCTCACGGTGTTCACTTACCTCACAAGCCTGAAAAATGTATTAAACACAAGCCATCTAAGTAGGTACCTTCTATAAAAAATATACGATGTTTCGATCACTTCATATGGAATTAAATATATCTATTACCAAACTAGGCAAGCATCTATAAAAAAATTCACGATGATTCGATTAATATGGGATTATATTAAATTATAATTTAAGTAAATATTGAATGATGAGGGTTGAGGTCAAAAAATTAAAAATAGAATCATTTTCTCATTAAAACTTTTGGATAACAATTGCATTATGAACTGGTTAACCTAGGTATTTATTACCAATCTAACAAACATCTATAACAAAAATACACTGTGTTTCAATAACTTTATATGGGATTAAATATAATTTAATTTAATTATTTTTTTTTATAAATTTTATTAAACCAATTAGTTTACATGAATTAATGTATACATTGTATTTGAGCTTCGACTCCGGAGATTACTTCTCCACCATCGGCTGTCCTTGAACATCTTTTTTAGTCCTTGCTTTTAATAAGAGGAAAAAACTAATTAAATAAAAAACCTCTTTTCCGATAATTATTCTAATTCCATATTTCGGAAATTAATTCCTCATCGATTCAATTTAATTTAATTTATTTTCTTAGATAGACGGAATGGTAAGCAAAATAAGTAGGTTATAATGAAAGGCAGTCCATAAATTATTTAATTTTATTTAATTTCCGAAGTTTCGGCGACTTTTTTCTCTCCTTCTTCAGACTATTGAATAGTTAGTCAATACTCACCCATCAATAACTATTCAATACCCTGAAGAAGGAGAGAATAAAAAGTCTCCGAAACGTCTGAAATTGACTAAAATTAAATAATTTATGGACTGCCTTTCATTATAACCTACTTATTAAATATAATATATTTATTATCAAACTACCAAAAATACGCGATGCTTCGATCTCAGTAGAAGTGTTTAGTATTGTATTAAATATATTAATAGTACATAATGTAGTTTTCATCCAAATGATCCAATAAACTAATTACCCACTAAGTCGAGCTTTTGACAAATTTATTCCATTTTCAAAATATTGAAACTAATATAATTTTTTTTTCAGATGGAGAAAAAAGAGAAAACTTCTAAATACTTTCTACGAGGTATACATACAGTCAACGGATCATATTATTATGGTAAGGCAATGTTTGTCAGTGAGCAATTTTTTTTTATGATAATGATGAGAGAAGGAGTTACACCAAAAAAGGTGCAACCCCTAAAGGCCTGGGTTGGCCCCTCCATCGTGAAAAGAAGAAGAAAGAATTTTATGGGTTGGGCGGGGGTCGAAGGTATCTGTGGATACGGGTCTTAAATAGCTGAAGGTTATAGGTCGCGGGAAAGATGGTGGCAGGGAGCGAGTTCCAGTCTCTGGAGGTCAAAGGATAAAAGAGTTGGCGAAAGCGCTTGTTCGAATTTTATCCAATTTGACAGCGAAGGGGTGCTGAGCGTTAGAAAACCGCGTGTTTCGCGTAAAGAGGGCATTAGGGGGGATAATTGATTTCAGCTCGACTGAACAGACACCGTGATAGTATCTGTAGTACAGGGAAAGGGCAGAAACGGTTCTTCGGTGAGCCAGGGAGTCGAGTGAGTTGGTTAGAGCCGGTTCTCCTATTAGTTTAATTGCTCGCTTCTGAATTGCATCCAGTGTGGCAAGAGAATGCTTGGAGGCACCCCTCCACAGATGAGAGCCATATTCGAGACAGGGACGAATTTGAGCCTTATACAGCATAAGGAGTTGACTGGGAGTATAACAGCGTCTAGACCTAAATAGGAGACCAAGCTTGCGCGCTGCAGCTTTAGCAGTGGTTGAGATATGGTCATTCCATGAAAGGTCAGACCCTAGAGTTACGCCTAGCATTGAGATTTTATCCCTGAATTTGAGTTAGAATGCTGAAGCTTGGCACAATGGTGTAATTTAGAAAAACTATAAAACCGACTTCCGAATTAGTTTAAAAATTCGGGCTCACTATTCAATTTTTTTCAATATATCTAGGTATATATACTCTACGGCTTAAAAATTGCGTCATGCCGGATATTAAAAACCTCGTTTAATTCTTCTTCCTGTCTTTTTGTACTCAATCTAAATATTTTCTTTATTTCCTAAATGATTGTAACAAATTTTCTAATTTCACCATCGATGGTCAGTCCTGCAAAACTTAACCACTCAATAAATAAATTTATTAAAGGGCCAAAAATTAAATCCTAAAACAAAATAAAGAAAATTTTTGAAATTTTTTTAGAAACTTTTTAAAATTTTAAATATAAAATACTAGGTAGGTTTGACATAAATAAAAGAGCCCATAGCAAATTCTAACTACGGGGTCCCTACTAACATTTTTTTTTATTTCAACTGTTTTATACAAATAAAGATAAGAGTAAATAAATATTATATTTAATATTGATTTACTATGAGTTAAGGATACTAGGTCACTTATTTCACATTAAAATTAAAAAATATAAATTTTTTTGACCTAGTATCCTTAACTCATAGTAAATCAATATTAAATATAATATTTATTTACTCTTATCTTTATTAAAGATGTTTCACCTTGCACCAACACCACAATCTCTACTAATTGTTTATACAGAGGAAAATTATTTTTTAACTTATAGCTCTGTAAATAGAGGATCCAAAAAGTGGTTCAGCTTTCATTAATTGCGGAAAAGATTTTTCTAGGATCGTTTGGTATGGTGTGGGTATACCAAATCTAAGTTTGCGACCTCGAAAGTGTGGGGGACAACTTTTGGTGGCCGAAAAACCTCGAAATTTTCAGACTTGTTCCAGTTTTTCGCTTATAAGTCGAAAACAGTCCATATTTTGTAAATAACAATCCTATAGTAAATTAAAGAGGACAAAATTTCGCGTCGATTAAAAAAATGGTCTAGTAGTTCTATATTTTATGAGGATCCAAAAAACAACCCCTCGGATCACTTTTAAATACCTATCCCAAAAACTCGCATTTTTTCGATTTTTTTCCCATTTTGACCATGAAAGAGCACGTTTTCGACAAAGACCACTCTATACACTTTTAAACTAGATTAATTAAACTAAGTTTCATCTTAATTGGATAATGGTAACTTGTGACGCAATGAGGTTGAAATTTTGAAAATTAAATATATGATTTTTTATATATAAATAATAAATAAATAAATTTTTAAAGGGGCTCGAAAGCGTTGCTTCCAGTTGCTTCCCTGTAGCTACGCCACTGTTCAGGGTATAAGTGTCCTTTGTGAACTCCTGAAGATGGGCTTATACCCCGAAATATATATAGAGTCGTGCTAAACAATCATCTGATCTTTTATTTATGTGAAACCTACCTAGTATTTTAAATTTTAAAAAGTTTCTAAAAAATTTTCAAAAATTTTCTTTACTTTATTTAAAATATTTCACTAAGAACCCACACCATTCTCCCTAAACAAAATCCTAAAACAAATGTTAAACACTGATATACGTATTTAGTCTCGAGTAAATGCAAATCTTTTTTAAATGGATTACCTACACGCCCTTCGGAATCACTGTTTGTTTTCCATTCATTTATTATAATTTATTCCCCGTTGATTTTTAATACCCGTATTTACTTTATAAATAATTTTTACAAAAGTATACTTATGTAGTCTGTCGGAATTTTTACGATTTTAATTTATTTCGCCAATGATTAATGTAATTTATTCGCACCCCTTTCATTTTTATCCACGCTCGACTGGGGTGTTTTTGTTTACATGTATTTATTTAACTTAATTCCTCTGCCTGTTAGGCTTGGTAGAATTTTGTAGAATTTTCAATTGTAGACCAGATTTTTTTTCTTCAAATTTTACTCACATATCGTTTCTTATTAAGAAAGTCTCGATAGTGTGTCCGCGGTCGAATCTGCAGAGACGCCCCCCCCCCCATCTAGAACTTTATTTTCTTAAATTTTTTTTTTATTCAATATTACTATTAATTAGCTTCAATTTTAAAATGTAATGTTATAAAAAAAAAAAACATAAAAAATGTTGATCTACAATGCTTTGGGGGGGGGCGTCGCTCCCGTGGACTCCCCCCTGGATCCGCTGCATGAGCCCCGAAAATTAAGAAATAACCAAACTAATTAAATCCCATTTTCATATAAGCTTATACATTGATTCGGGTTCAGAGACTGGTGGATCAGTTGGTTAAAACTTCGCGCCGGATACGCAGGTACCGGGTTCGAACCTCAGTCGTTCCTTTTATCTATAAAAATATTGATTCTATTCTATAATTTAATTTATAATCATCTTTAAATGAAGACTTCATTCTAGCTTTCGGTACTGTTATTTACATTATATCAGGGCAAATTTTTTATTAAGAAATATGATGTGGGCTTTAAGTAAAACAATATTTAATAATGGTTGAATTAAAGGTGAGTTTCCCGGAATAAAACAAAATGTATGTAAGGAGGTTCTTTCGCGACAATCCACACCAAAAGTTTTAGCCTCTTAACCATTCTATAAATATGAACGGAACTAAAATTTTAGGGTATTTTTTTTTTCCTGACTGTCCACTCACACTAGGAAATATCTATATAGATACACAGATACTTGCCGGTCGTTTCCAAGCCATTGTGCTTATATCCCCTCCACTAAAAATAGTCGCCCAAATATGTTTTTTTTTGTTTTTTATCAAAACTACGTGGTAAATAATTTCAATTTTTTTTTAAGTTACTCCGAATATATTATTCTAATAAATATTAGCTTTTCATCAAGATAGTGAAAGTCCTTCAATGAATAAATAAAATAATGATCATATCCCCACCCTTTCCCTATCTACCCTATGTTAAAAATGTCATTTTTAATTCCAATTATTTCATGTTTGGTGTGGTAAATCGTCTTCAAATTTTAACAGTATGTGTATTATGCTTTTAATGACTTATATTCCAAGTTTCAAAAACTTCTTGAATTTTTGCATTTGTGAAAGAACTACCTTAAAGGGTTGACTCTATTTATTTCTAAGTATGAGCCTATTTCTAGGAGATTCATGAGATAGCTCATGATCTGAAAATGGACTTATCATACCCCGAAATATATGGAGGCAAGCCTTTAAATATACAGGCGACTCTCGACAATTCGAACCTTTCAGCTGTTAACTTCGGTAAATCGGAAAAATGCTATGTATTTTGATACGCTCGATAACTCGAAATCTTTTTCGTAACAAGAGGGTGAGAGAACGTTCTATAATTCGAACTAGGCCACTTCCACTCTTTATAATTCGAATTTTTCCTAGCAAAAAACTATTCTTAATTTTTACTTTACCATACAGGGTATGGTCAAGTATTGTAATTGTGGATGAAAAAAGTGTTTTTTTCCTTCTTTTTTTCGAAATATCTAAAAAACGGCTGAAACTATTTCGATTAAAAAAATTAAGCGAAACCATGGCATTTCACTCTACAAAAAAGCTCTAATAAGTAAACATCGAAAAAATTATATTTTTCGAGATAATAATTGTTTTGTCAAAATTTCTGTTAGTCTGATTGTCTGGTTGACTGTGCGTTACCAAATTTTTGTGGACGAGCTAGCTCAAAAACTAGTTTGAATATCGAAACCAAATTTCACACATAGTTTTGGTCCATTGAGATTAAGAGCTGATTAGATTTTGGTGCATATCAACCCAAAATTAAAGGGGGTGGAGGGGGGGGGGTTGAAAATTAAAAATCTAGGCCGTTTGAGCAAACTCAACCAAATTTTGTATACATAATCAGTGGGACCCCATGAGTCTAAAAATGTAAAAACTAACCGCCAAAAATGTGGGGGAAGGGGTCAAAAAATGACAATCTTGGCCATTTATCAAACTCAACCAAATTTTGTATACATAATCAGTGGGACCCCAGAAGTCTAAAAATGTAAAAACTAACCGCCAAAAATGGGGGGGGGGGTAGGGTCAAAAAATGAACATCTTGGCCATTTACCAAACTCAACCAAATTTTGTATACATAATCAGTGGGACCCCAGAAGTATAAAAATGCAAAAACCAACCCTCCCCCCTTCATGATTATAAATAATTTTAGGGGCCAAATTTTTGTAGATTTTTAGAAAAATGTTCAAATAAATGAAAGAAACATTAGCCACGCCGAATTGTCTCTCTCGAGCTGAGTGAATCTCATGCATATTGTAATTCAAGCTTTATCATTAAAATATAGGATTCTGTTAATGTTAATATAATTTTAGTGGCCACTTTAGAAATTAAAAAAAAACATTCCCATTCGGTAAAATGTTGTGCTCTTGATATTAAAGTAATTTAATCTCTTATGGGTTTATATGGATGGTATAAAGTATTATATAGTAATTGAATCCTGCTTCTTAGTAAGAAATACAATCCATCTACGTAATTAGCACTACTTACTAACAACTTCTCCTTTATCAATAATAAATATATAAATCCATTAAAGTGTAGAATCTAGTATCGATTATATCATCTTTAATGAAGGGGGTTCGGAAGATAATTTCTTAGTCCATAATATCAGGGCTGTTTACTGGCGCAGTTTTAACAAGTTATAGAGTTCCATGGAAAACCAATGAATAAATTTTATTGCGCCCTGAAGGCGATTGGCCAAGTAAGCCACGACCCTTTAGGGCTTATCTCCTTGGCAAGAGACCCTCGACCCGAAACCCCCCCCCCCAAACCTCCAAGCTGGAATCAAAAAGAGCCCCCAGACCACTTAGAAAAGCTCGGCTCGAGACTTTGCTGGCTGGAGTTTGCATAATCAAAAGGACATGGCAGCCATATATAGATATAAAATAGATATCTGCATAAATTAGATCCTTATCATTGATAATGAAAATGAAATTGAAGTTTATTTACGATTGGATTTTATTTCGTTCTATATATAATATAATATATAAATAATAATACGATATATATAGGTATATATCTTTTAGATTCAACAAATTGAAATAGTTTTTTATTCCAAGTATTTGAAATGAAATAGAATTCAAATCAAAATAAGTCTATAAATATTTCTATAGTCTAAAGGCTGTGACCAGTCCAGGAGGAATCAACCCCATAGGCACCGAATTTTCCGTCAGTTCGGAAAATATTCCAATATTATTTTATAAGTAATAGATATTATTCTTACAAGATGTTACGAAAAATGGCTGATTATTATTAAGTCCTATATAATTATTATGGGTCTGTTATTTTTTAATTTAACATTTTTGCAAAAACTCCGAAAATTAGAAGATTTTTCAATACTATATTTGTAATATATTCATTGAAAATCACCACCTCCCTTTAAATATATATCTCAACCAAAACATTCTGTGAAATAATTTTTAAGAAAAAATAAAACAGAGTTCAAAAAATTAAATCCAACAAATAAAATAGACTAAAAGGTATAAAATAATTATTATCTTATTTAGTTCCAACTAAACGACGAAATATTAACATGAAATTACTTTTTGAAGTCGGTGACAAACATATACCTTTTATGAATCACACTCGACGGATCTTAGTACGTTTGGAGGGTATGCTAGCTTATAGATATAGTTTGTTTGGTACCGACTTCAAAAAGTAATTTCATGTTAATATTTCGTCGTTTAGTTGTAACTAAATAAGATAATAATTATTTCATACCTTTTAGTGTATTTTATTTGTTGCATTTAATTTTTTTGAAGTCGGTTTTATTTTTTTCTTAAAAATTATTTTTATTTTTCTCTTTTTAGTGATGTTATTAATAGTGATCATATCATCAGAACTTGACCAAATTAATATGACACCATCCCTAAGATACCCCCTTTCCAATAAAAAAAGAATCATCGAAATCGGTTCATAAACAAAGAAGTTAGGCCTAAGCAAACCTAACAAAAAAGGTCTAATACCAATAAAAAAAAATGGGACCAATCGAAAGCCAGACTGAACCCAATTCAAATTTTATTTTTCAAAATCGGTTCCAATTGGCGGAATATGAGGTAACATAGACACAAAAAAATTCAGTCGAATAGAGAACCTCCTCCTTTTTTTGAAGTCGGTTAAAAACAGGCCAAGTTCGAAAGTACTGAAATCTAGTGTGTAGCCAAGTTATATTCGCCAAGAATAATTAAGTTGAGAAAATAGTAGATCTCTAACTTAATTATTCTTGGCGAATTTAACTTGGCTACACACTAGATTTCAGTACTTTTTCGGACTTGGCCTGTTTTTTCACAGAATGTTTTGGTTGGGATTTCTCTCCTTTTGTAAGCTATGAAGAAGCCCGTTGGTCCAAAGGACTAGAATTTTCATTTTTGACCCTCCCCCCATTTTGAGTGGTTAGTTTTTGCATTTCTAGCCTTCAGAGGGCCCACAGAATATGTAAACAAAATTTTGTTGAGTTTGGTCCAACGGGCTAGAATTTTCATTTTTGTCTCTATCCCCATTTTGAAGGGGTTGAAAGATAGAAAGTTTAGATTTTTGGAATTTTTCCTTTGTTTGTGTCCCAAACTCTACTAGGAGGCGAAATTTCATGATGCTGGAATGATTGAAAGTACCCTATAGGTTTTGATGACCTGTCAGTGAGTGAGCCAAAATTAGCTATTTTCTAAGATCCATATTTCAGAATCTATTTAAGCTATATTATTGAAATTTGGTACTCTTCTCAAGATGGATTACATAATTATATGTGTATAATTTCAGCTTTGTATCTCAAATTGATTCCGATCTGCAGGGGTTGAAATTGGCTCGAAATGGTTCGTGTAAATAGCGTACAGCTCGAACTTGGCCTGTGCACTCTTGTTTACGAATCTACATACTATAATGTTCCTCTGCTGAAGATATACCTACATTAATTCAAAAATTATACTTAAATATTCAAAAAAAAAATATTCTTATTATAACTAAGTATTTATATTTTTTCTGAATTAACAGACTACGAAAAGTCTTAAAATATTTCTAAAATCTAAAATATATATATATAACGACTTGTATAATATCTATTAATTCTATAAGAAGGGAAGAAAATGGATTTGGGATTGATGAGAGAAAGTTAGAGGAAATCAATTTGAAAAATAAAATTAAAATATATAATAAAGTTCCTGATAAATATATTTATTTAAAAAGAATATTAAAATTATAAGGTACACAGAGATATAATTAAATAATAGAATACCCTTTAATGATGACATATTTTAATCAAATGCAAATACAAAAAATAATTAGTATAAAATAATATTAAACATTTTATCGAGTATTTCATAAATCAAATCAATAAAAAAATAACAAAATGGAATCAAAATACATCAACATCTAGAAATTAAAATAAATCATTTATAATTATCAATTAAGGTAGTTGTTTCGCGACAATACTAGCAAAAAGTTAATGCTAGAGTATATAGAACAGACAATAAGGATTCATAATTAACAAGCCCAAAGGGTTTTGCTGTTAATGATATGACTACTAGCTAATCCCGTACTCGTTTGACAAATCTGGCAACACTGTCCGAGCTTGTATATATTTTATCATAGAAATTTTAGAAAAAGTATATTATAAAGGAAGATTTATAAAACAAAAAGTTCTTAATAAGAAATTAAAAGCTGTTGCGACATTGGCTGAAGCGAAAAAAACGTCAAAAAATTACTAAAGTTAACACACTTTTTAGGTTAAGTACATGCGTTGTTGCCAGCTTGTTTTTAGTAGTAATATATCCATTCATTAATCTAATATACTAAAAATAATTCTTTTAAGGAGTTAGGTGTTGGTTCTAGGTGAAACATTTTAATATAATAATAAGTCTATCATGGTGAAATCAGAAAATTAATTGACAAATTAACTTGTTTTTTTTTCTAATTTCTCCATAGAAGAATCTCCTGATGTTTGATTCCTATCTTTCTTGTGTATTATAGTTATATAAATAAACGCCTTCGGCACGCCCTCTACAGCTCGGCCCTCCGGGCAGGTGGCCCTGATAGGCGGCGTCTTGGCATGTGATTATTAGGTCTGTAAAATATATTTGTAATATTTTGCCCCCTCTTTCCCCCCACGCACTCATATTGGCTATTAATTTTTACAGCATACATTTTATATAGTCTTAAAAACTAACATTACAAAATTTGATCTATATCGGAGAGAGTATTAATTTTTTGCCCCCACTCACATTTTGGGAGGTTGAAATTATTTTTTAGATATTTGCAAATAAATAACTCTCAGTTTTCTAAAGAGTAAATGTACAAAAAAGCTAAAAATTTCTATATCCCCCCCCCCCCCCCTTTCGCCCCCATACAGTCAATTTTGATAGTTGATTTTTACATGAATAGTTTCTATATATATATATATAACTATAATATATCAAAATATAAGAGACATAGTATATAATATAGTCTTATTTACTATAATATATTAATATATAAAATACATAATTATAATTCATAATACACAAATATAAAGAATCTTGGATAAAACATTAAGATATGGCCATCCATCATCTCCGACCATTCACCTAACGCGAAACAAGACTTACATAGCCTATATTCTAATTTTACCATGGATGGTACACCCAAAAGAAAACTTGAGATCGTCCATGTTTAAATATTTCTAAAACCCTTATGTATTATACTTGTATAATATATACAAGAATAAAAAATATAGGAGATTAATAGTACATACTAATATATACTATAATATATAATACTAGTATATATATATTATTTTGTAAGTTAAATTTCTTCTAAAAATGACTTCACCATTTCTTTTGGACTTTTTAATTTTTTAAATTTATTTGTAAAAGTTTCTGTTAGACAAAACTCATTAAAGTATTGACTTGTGTTTTGTCAAATGAAAATTTAAAAAATTTAATAAGTTCAATAGAAATAGTGAAGTCATTTTAAGATAGAAGAGTTTGGCTTATACTGATTGGCCACTGAACTCTCCCTATTTATATTATCATTTGAAGACCACTTTAGAAGTAGAAGCCGAGATAGACTAGAAAAAAATTTTCAATTTATTTTCTAATTTTACCATGGATGATACAACCCAAAATAATACTTGAGATCGTCCATGTTTTAACATTAGAAATTTTCTAAAATCCTTATGTATTATACTTGTATAATATATACAAGAATAATATATAAGAGATTAACATAGTATATATACTATGATATATATCACTAGTATATATCAAATACTTAATATACAAATATAAATCTTGGATAGAAGAGTGATTTGCCCATCCATCCTCCCCAACCAACCACCCTACGCGAAACACGACTTATATAGCCCAGGGTCCCCTCCAGTAGCCAGCCGAAAGGCCGCGGAGACGTCCGAGTCCTGGCGGAGAAGTGACCGGTGGGGGTCAAGTCCCGCCCACCAGGGTCCCTCTCCTCCGGGACACGAGCGCCTCGGCCGCCAGCCGGCCGGCGGAGTTAGGGGGAGGGAGAGGGCATTCAATGGATTTCTTATAGGAAAGGATATTTGAAATGAAAGGGGGGATTTATTTACAATTATTATTTATTGGACAGATATTTTTTCATTACATTTTTTTTACATTATAATATACAATTTTTTTTAATACATAATATATAATATAAAAATAAGGTATGTTATTAATTTTCGTCAAATTAGACAGTAAACAGGAATACAAGTCCGCAAACTCACCTAAAACATAACAGAAAGAATAAATTAGGAAAATTACTACATACATACATATTAATATTTATTAAATAATATATTTCAAATAATAATTTGAACTTTTTTTTCAGATTGTCAACTGGATCGTTCGATCATCAAGAGAAATTCAATTCAATAAATTAATATTATTATTATTAAATTTATTATACCAAAATGAAAATATATACTAAAAAATCCTATGTAATGACACTTCATGATTTTAATAAAAAACAAATTTGAATTTTACTTTTTTTCAAAGATATTTCCCTTTTCTTCCTTTCTATCCTATTTAATATTAATATTGAAAATAATTAACTTTCTTTTCCATGCTTTTGGCAAATTTATTTTCTAGATCAGAAAACTTTAAGAGACAAAATTTACTAGAACTTTAAAATATTTTAACAATCCAAAAATTAAATAGAATAAATACATATTATATGCAATTCATAGATAACATAGAATAGATAAAAAATATACAGGGTGCCCCAGGAAACTTGTACCAGCGAAAATCTGTGGTCAGGGGACACTAATACCAATCGATTGAACCCCCAAGTATGTACCCCGATATTTTGTAATTTTCCAGATATGATTTGTTTTTTGTTTGTTTTAAGATTTTTTAAAATTGTAGCCGGTTTTAGATATAACTTATAACTAGAGATCGGATTTTTATGCAATAAAAACTTCCAAAATATGCAGTTAAAATTGATGAAATATGCAACTAATATGCAGAATAGGTTGAAATATGCAAATATATGCGGTAAAAGATGACAAAATAAATTTTTTTATTCACTAAAAATTAAAATTTAAGACAAAAAGACTATATAACTGAAGGAGTGCTATGAAATAAATAAATTTATGTGTCAAATATGTACTTTTATTGAGTAAAAAATTGCACAAAATTCCAATAATACCAACAACTTCTCAAAAATTAAATTTTGCAGACCTGTGTAATCATTTGATTAAAATTTTAATAAGTTTCTGATTTCAAAATAAATATCAGATTTAAATGTTTATCAATTAAGAATATTAATTAATCGAAACTGCGGTGAATGAAGACTCACCGAGTTTTTGAAAAGTTTCACTTTTTCCTCACAATTTGATAAATACCAGAGGGGGTAAAGAGCGAGGGTAGCTTAAACAATGAAATGCCCTTCTGACATTGAATACAATTTAGTTCGATCAAAACGATTGATGCAGCCGTGTCAAATATTTCTAGGAAACGACTCGAGTCGTGTGTAATTGTGCACCTCGGAATTGTCGAATCCTGAATGATTTGAAGGGTGTGCAGTGGGGGATGAATCCAGAACCCAGGGGGTGATTCATTAGCGCCCAATCCGAAAGCCAATCGCAGCATCTCTACTCTACTACTGTCTGCCATGAAACACGACGACTTTCCGAAATGGTGCTGCAGCCCATCCAAGTCAATCTCTTCGTTCCAATCGCCACCTCCAGTCTATTCTCTGGAAATTAATTGCCTTCCCTTAATGTATCTTTATAGCAAAATGGATTTAATTGAAAATTGATTTTCCCTACTGTTGGAGTAGGCTGAAGAGAATATTCAAATTTTTAAAGACTATTAACATTGCAGTTTGAAATTTATTAATTTTTACTTTTTACTTTACCATACAGGGTATGGTCAAGTATTGTAATCATGCATGAAAAGTGTTTTTTTTCCTTCTTTTTTTCGAAATATCTCAAAAACGGCTGAAACTATTTTGATTAAAAAAATTGAGCGAAACCATGATATTTCGGTCTACAAAAAAGCCTTACACAACTTATGAACATCGAAAAAATTATATTTTTTGAGATAATAATTGTTTTGTCAAAATGTCTGTTAGTTAGTCTGTCTGTTAGTCTGTGCGTTACCAAATTTTTGTGGACGAGCTAGCTCAAAAACTAGAGTGAGTATCGACACCAAATTACACTCGTAGTTTTGGTCCATTGAGATTAAGAGCTGATAAGATTTTGGTGCATATCGACCCAAAATTAAGGGGGGAGGGGTTAAAAATTAAAAATCTAAGCCATTTGAGCAAACTCTACCAAATTTTGTATACATAATCAGTGGGATCCCAGAAAATTCAAAAACTAACCGTCCAAAATGGGGGAGGTTGTAGTGTCAAAAAATAAAAATCTAGGCCCTTGTACCAAACTCAACCAAATTTTCTATACAAAATCAGAAGGACCCCAGAAGTCTAAAAATGCAAAAACTAACCGCCCGAAATGGGGGGGGGGAGTGTATGGTCAAAAAATGACTTGTCTCTTGTACCAAACTCAACCAAATTTTGTATACATAATCAGTGGGCCCCCAGGAGTCTAAAAATGCAAAAACTAACCCCCTCCCCTACATGATTATAAATAATTTTATTAAATATAAGTGAGGGGCCGGGTTGTATGGTAAAGTCAAGTGGATGGCCACATGACAACACGTCAGCTTATTTTATTTTAATATAATTATAATTAATTAATCAGGGATGACCATCTCCCCTAAGCTTCATGACTCTCCCCCAGTTTCATGAAAAATAACCCACCCCCCATGCACATTATATTTTATTCATATTAAAGTAGTTGTTTCACCTTATGAGTTTTCTTAGTATTTTTTTGAAATTTATATAGATCATTATTTAAATACTTCTGAATCGATTGGTGGCAAAACGAAATCCGGAGATATTAAATTCCAAAGATAGAGTTTTTCAGACTCTTATACATTGTACTATACGGGATACAAGGGCGGATCCAGGAATTTTTTATGGGGGGGGAGAATGTATATAAGGTGCCCGATGTATATAAGATCTAATTTTTTCATCTCGAAAGTGTGTCGCGATCGAATTGTCCAAGCGGAGGGGGGGGGGGGGGGGGGTCACAGACACCCTCCTACACACACACATAGAACTTTATTTTTAAATTTTAAAATTTTTTTTACAAATTTCATATCTCATATTTTAAGTTCATTCAAATAAAATTAAAGTTTACATACATATTTAATTATAATTAAGAAACTCTTTTTACCATTTTATAAAAAAAACTAAATCCACATTAAATAAAAACTAATAAATTTTTTAAGAAAAGTTTAATTCATTATAATACAGTTTCTGAGATAATATTGAATAAATCAAGAAAAAGTTACACTTAAAACAAGCTGGCAACAATGCATTTATTTAACCTAAAAAGTGGGTTAAATTTAGTACTTTTTTAGACGTTTTTTCGCTTCAGCCATTGTCGGAAAAGCTTTCAATCACTTATTAAGAACTTTTTGTTTTATAAATCTTTATAATGTACTTCATCTGACATTTCTATGATAAAATATATACAAACTTGGACAGCGTTTCCAGATTTGTCAAACGAGCACGGGATTGTCTAGTAGTGGTACATAAACAGGAAAAACTTTTGGCCTTATGAATTATGAATCCTTATTATCTGTTATACTAGTATATACTATAGCATTAACTTTTTGCTAGTATTGTCGCGAAACAACTACCTTAAAGAATTATAAGTTTTTATTAACTTATATTGAAGTTATTAACTTGTCGGCTTTTATTTTTAGCATATAATTTGAATTTTGCAACAATTGTTATCCCCCCCTGTGGACACTAGGGTGGTCCTTATTTTAGGTATTTTCGAATTTTTACGCTGACAGAGGCTCACATGGTTTCGAATAAATAAAAAAATATTCCCCGAGTTTCAAGTCTCTCTCAATTTTAACCTGTGCCGAACATCGATGCAAGTTTCCCGAGGGGTGAACCGCGATTGGAATTAGGTGTACACTGTCTTTGGAATTATTTGGAATTACTTTGGATAATCTATTGTCTTCTACTTGGAAATTAAAGTGGAAGTAGATGTACACAATTTAGGTCGCGGTTCGCCCCTCGAAGTTTCCCATCTAAATAACATGGGGTTTTGGCATTGAACGATCAATTTTTTATTCTGGCGAAATTAATGGTTCAAAAAAATTGAAACTCTGTAGACTTTATCCTTATAATAGTAGCTATCAGACAGAATTTTTACCGATTTCTAGCTATTATGATTTTGGAGTTACAGTTAGATAAATACTGCTATATCTTAGTGTTATAGACTCTAAAATTATAATAGCTAAAATCTGTAAAAATTCTAATAAGGATAAAGTCTACAGAGTTTCAAATTTTTTGAACCATTACTTTGGCTGGAACAAAAAATTGATCGTTCAATGCCGAAAACCCCATGTTATTTAGATGGTAAACTTGCATCGCTGTGCGGCAAAGGTTATAATTGAGACTTGAAACTTGGGAGATATTTTTTTTATTTATTTCGAACCATATGAGTATCTGTCAGGGAAAAAATTCGAAAATACCATAAATAAGAACCACCCTAGTGGACACGCCTGAATTAATATTACTTTTAAAATAAACTGGCCAAGTGCCATATTGAGTGTTGAGAATCTTTTATATTCCAAAATATTTGAGATATTAAATTAAAATTTGGGGAGCCGGGTTGGCTCAGTCAGCTAACGCATTGGCCTCGCTTCGGCATCGATCGATTATGACGATGTTGAGGTGGGAGGCCGGGGTTCGATCCTAGCTGGCAAATAAAAATTTCTACCGGCTGAAAACTCGGCTCCCTCACTAACCCTACTAACACATTACTTATGTGCTGTCTAAATGGGCTTTGTTCCCGGTGACATTAAATAAAAAATAAATAAATAAATAAAATTTCTTATTTGTCGTGAGAGCAGGAGATTCGTGATTTTTTTCTCATAATTTTAACTTAATCCACTCGGAACGTCGACAGGTACATAATGTCCACTTTGGGGCTCTCTTAGACAGTCATTTTAAAATTAAGTAAATAAAAAAATGCTTAATTCTATTTAAATCCTTTCAAGGATGCCTGACATTCCATGATAAAAAAATATTTTTATTTTTTATTTTTGACTCTTAAAAAAAATTTAATCCTTCACAAAATAACCCAAGTGTGCGATGAAAAAGTTGTTTTAATAATTTTAGGTTATATTTGTCTTATAAAATATATACATATTATTGACTGCTAAATACGAAAATACTTTTTTTATTCGTATCACATCAATTTTTTTTTTTTTTTATAGCAACAATTATTGTCGGTAAAGTTGCACGTATTTTGGCCTCTAAATATTTTTTTTTTTTAAGTATTTTAAAGAAATTTTAATTTATTCTTATAGTATATTATATACAGAGGTCGAATATAATATTTATTTTTATATCTCTGCTAATAATTAAATTTTTGTACCACTCGAAAAAAGGAGATGTGATGGTAAGGGTTCCCCCTTACCTCTCATCTTCGGATTTTTTTAAGAAAATTAATTTTTAATTAAAAAAAAATTTAATTTAGTCTTATAGTATATCAATATACAGAGCTCGAATATAATATTTATTTTTATATCTCTGCTAAAAATTAAATTTTTGTACCACTCCAAAAAAGGTAAAGTGATGGTAAGGGTCCCCCTTACCTCTCATCTTCGGATTTTTTTAAGAAAATTAATTTTTAATTTTAAAAAAATTTTAATTTATTCTTATAGTATATCAATATACAGAGCTCGAATATAATATTTATTTTTATATCTCTGCTAAAAATTAAATTTTTGTACCACTCCAAAAAAGGTGAAGTGATGGTAAGGGTCCCCCCTTACCTCTCATCTTCGGATTTTTTTAAGAAAATAAAGTTTTACTTTTAAAGAAATTTTAATTTATTCTCATAGTATATCAATATACAGATGCTCGAATATAATATTTATTTTTATATCTCTGCTAAAAATTAAATTTTTGTACCACTCCAAAAAAGGTAAAGTGATGGTAAGGGTCCCCCTTACCTCTCATCTTCGGATTTTTTTAAGAAAATTAATTTTTAATTTTGAAAAAATTTTAATTTATTCTTATAGTAAATTATATACAGAGCTCGAATATAATATTTATTTTTATATCTCTGCTAAAAATTAAATTTTTCAACCACCTCAAAAAAGGTGAAGTGATGGTAAGGGTCCCCCCTTACCTCTCATCTTCGGATTTTTTTAAGAAAATAAAGTTTTAATTTATTCTCATGGTATTATATATAGAGAGCTCGAATATAATATTTATTTTAATATCTTGCTAAAAATTAAATTTTTGAACCACTCGAAAAAGAAGAAGTGATGGTAATGGTCCGCCCTTACCTCACATCTTCGGAATTTAAAAAAAAAAAAAAATTTAATTTTAAAGAATTTTAATTTATTCTCATAGTATATTACTAGCTGCAAGGCCCGCCTCCGGCGGCCCCCCTGCTAGCCAGGGGACTTGCCCATGGACCCCCACCCCGAAGCTCACGCAGCACCCCACCCGCCCCACCACCCCAATGTACAGACAAAATCTTAATTTTATATATATATATATATATATAGATTTAATTTAAATTAGTAACCATGACGAGAACCCTGGACCCCCACCCCTCGAACCCTCCCTTCGGCGGCCCTCTTGCTAGCCAGGGGGCTCTCCCCCTGGACCCCCACCACGAAACCCACTCAGCACCCCATAGATAATTTCATTTATAATAAATTGGTAACCATGACGATTGTTTTTGTTGGGAGACGGACATAGATACATAGATACATAGATAGGTAGGTACATACAGATGCAGGCACAAATGCCCTATAGTAATATAGGATAATTAGTAGTATAGGATAATATTAATAACATAATGAAAAAAACAACGAATCTTTTTGTGAAAAGGACGGTTGTAGATAATGAGCCGAAATTTAATACAGAAAGTTAAATAGCAGGGTTTTGGTTCAAATCGTTCAACCAGAAGTCTTTTTATTTCTGACGGTTTTGTTTCCTTGTGAGGCAATTTGTGAGGAGGAAATTTGGTGTATGATTTCAAACAATGGTAATAAGTTGTAAGTCTAAGTCGCGTGACACATACATTAAGTTTTTCAATTAAGTTTTTGCTCTTAAAAATATTTAAACTTTCGAAAAATCAATTAAATTGAATTAGCTTAATCTTTTGCTTACATTTGTTAAATACTAAGTACCATTTCCAATAAACCAGTACCAAAAGCTTTATTCTTTTTTATTCCTACGTTTTCAACAAGCAATTAAGCCGCTTTTGTTGATTCGTCTGTGTATTTAGCCCTAATAAAAGTTTCAATTCTACAGAAAAAAGAACACACTGTGTATTTTCCATTCTTAATGAAGTCCGATGTTTGTTATGCAACTTCACAGAGGGTGGCTAAGCTTTATCCAGACAAGAGATTTTTTTTTAAAGCCAAAAGTTCCTGTATTTGTGGAAATTAATTACTATTAATGAATTTGAGGTTTTGAAGAGGTGAGAAATGTAGATAGCGAGGTTTGGGTAAAGAAGGATTAAAATTCAATCGAGGATTTTTATTACCGTCATAACATTAAGATGTTATTATTTAACTTACGCCCGGTTTCACCAACAAAACTGCAACTAGGTAGTTAAATTAACCTCAAACCAACGTTTAATTAAATTTAAGTAAAAGCTTAATTTGCGCGAAATACATGATATTCGAACATTCAAGATACTAACCGAACAAACGTATACGCCAATTCGTTTACCCTTATGACTTCTAAAGACTGGAACTCGCTTCTAACGACTGTCTTTCCGGTTACATATAACTTTTAGTCTTTCAAGATCCGCATTCAGAGATACCTTCAACTTCGACCCAATCTCTGAAATTTATTTTTCTTTTCACGATTCTTATTTCCGAAAACTTTACTGGCTACTTGGACGCAATTCAGAGCTGTCTGTGAGAAATAAAATTTTAATTTATAGACAAATTTTGAAACCCGTATGGACCTACGGGATTCAATTGTGGGGCTGTACAAAAAAGTCCAATATAGAAATTATACAAAAATTTCAAAATAAAGTCCTAAGAAGTATTGTAAATGCCCCTTGGTACATCAGAAATAGTGACCTGCACCGAGATCTACACCTCGATGCAGTCACAGAAGAAATCCACAAATATGCCGTTAGACATTACCAACGTCTACACAAACATGAAAATCAAGAAATGAAACAAATGCTCAACGTTGATGATAATGTTCGTCGACTAAAAAGAAGAAAAACATATGAACTATTTAGTTAACAAATTATATTAATTATTCCATTTGGATAATATTGATCTTATTATTGTATATATATTGTTAAGTGAGGAATTATATTTGTTAAATATTTTCCTAAAGTGTGCTTTAAGTATGTGAATAACAAATCTTTTGTCAATTATGAAATAATTGGTTAAGATAAATAAATAAATAAAAAAAAAAACGATACAAGGGCCATCCGCGGACTGCAGAGGTTAAATGCTATGGTTTTGCTCAATTTTTTTAATCTAAATAGTTTCATCCGTTTTTGAGATATTTCGAAAAAAAGAAGGGAAAAAACCACAAACAAAGCCAGTGACGTCACATGGAAGCACTAAGAGCCTAAAAAACCACCTCATAGGACTGTTTGGGAACGGATTTTTTTTATCTAATCAAACCGAGATCTAGAATCGAAGTTGTGAAAAGGTCATTAAGTAAAAATTTGAGTGCGGAATGAACAATTCTCATTTGCTATGTGATGTTACGGCTCCATTATGAACTTTAGCAAAAAAAGCAAATTAAATACCATATATATATATATATATATCATTTTTATATACCATAAAACTCTCTTTATTGCGAAATGTATTAAGCAGAAATTTCTGAACAAAAAAAAAATTATAATATTCTATTGCCTAAGAATTAAGATATATACAAAAGTTATTGAGATATTGACGAAAATCAGCAACCACTTGGGGCACTCGAATTCGGTGAATAACAAAAATACATATTATTAGGAAAAGAGTTGTGTTTAGTGTCTGCCAATAGATGTCATGGGGTGAATTCACATTCAATTTGTGCTAGTTTATAAATATTGAATAGTTGTCATCTCTATCGTGATTTCACCAATTGAGATACCAAATGAAACACTATCCTCACGATCATTTTATTTCTATAGAGGAATTATACTCTTGTTTTATATGTAATCTTATTAACAACTCACTAACTTCTTAATTCTGAATTTTTTATTAAGGTAAATATGTTATTTGCCTATTTAACGGACTATTTAGACGCATTAATAGCAAAGTAGACATGAAACACCTCTGGTCAAGCACGGCGGAACGATCTTAGGCCAGGGGGGTCAAAACTTGGAAAGTGATGTAGGCCTATCGGGGGGTCTGGGGGGTATGGAATACTCCCCAAGCAAACGGGGGCGCCCCCCCCCCCAGAAAATTTTGAAGCAAATTGGTACAATTTAACCCATTTTTAAGCAGTTTGTAGCTGTGGTTTTATTGAAAACTGAAAGAAAAAAGAGTTCAAATTTTTGTTTGTAGTTATAATGCTTGAGTTTAGGTTCAAAAGGTAATAAAATAAAACGAAATTAATTAGCAATATATACTTAGACGTAGACGACAGCCTGTTCTTGACCTAGTCCTACCTATTTAAACAAAATGAGTAATTATTATTAGGCTAACGTTACGGCGCAAGGTTTTTAGGTTTTGTTAACGCAAACAGATAATAGTATAACATTAATTTTACAACCAACAATTTGGCAACAAAGTTGTTTTTGGGTAAAGTAACGGTAAAATTTCTTTCTTTAGGAGGTCCGCTGACCCCCTTGACCCCGTAGACAAATTCCCAGGGGGTCAGCTGACCGTCCTTGCCTCTGGTATATGAATGAGGTTTCAGTTTAAGCAGATTCATGAAAAGTAAACCTGATATAACCAGAACCAACGTATTTGCCTCTTAATTTACGAACTAAAAAATTATTCTAAGATTCGATTATTTTCCAAGGATTGTCGATTTTCATCATAAAAACGTCTCTTTTTTAAGGTGAGGATGCTTTTATAAAGCCGATCACGATCAGAGTTCACATGAGAATAAATCAATCAAAGTCTGGATGGGTTTTTCAGAAATATATTTCAACTCTTTTGAACCTTGAAACTTATAGATCAATTCTTGAATTTATTTGAAAACTTTACCAAAACTTAATATTTAGATGGTGTATTTAATCTAGAATTTGTTTTATAGTAATTAAAATTGGAAATAAATCAACTTTTTGAAATTTTCCCTTTACTTTGGTTTTACATATAATCTAAAAGATTGCAAAATTTCTACTCGCTAGCTTATCGGGCTTTTAGTTATTTAGTAAAACTCTTGATTGCCTCGGAACTGGGTGGCGATAAACGAATTCCGTAGATAATCCTCAAAATGTCCGAAAAAGAACACAAATCAAAACGAAAATGCTTTTGAAAATTTTTTTATTTACAGTAGGAGGCCTAAATATTTATATTGAGTTTGTTTTTTATTTAATCAAATTCTGTACTTGGAATAATACCTATATACAATATACATTTATGTGACCTTCTCCGAGAAAAGGGACCTAGTGTGTGAAAATGAAGTTTTGAGAAAAACGCATTTAAAGTTTCATAACGCATTATCACTTTGAACACACCTTCAGTTGGGAGATGCGATTTGGTATGGTTAGTTATGATTGGGTGCCGACTTTGGTGACGTCATGCCTATGTGGTGACGTATTTTTTGTAAAAATAACTATAAGAAAGGAAAAGAATAAAGTGACGCTTCAGTCTTGTGCCAACTGTATAACGAGTGTTATCAATATCTCAAAAGTTGTTTCGCAATTTTGGTTCTTTTGTAATTTTGTTACTAAGCTGATGTTAATTTGAAGTAATTTTTATAATCTTATTCTACACCCTTTTAGGTACCAGAATCCACTCTTAAGTCCAAACTCGTTTTTTGACACACTAGGTCCCTTTTCTCGGAGAAGGTCACATATATTCTCTCACCCTAAAAGGTTGTCACTCTCAAAATAGCTTCCGCTTTATCGTCTCAAATAAAACAAAAAAAAAAGAAAAATAGAAGAAAACAAACTGATGTGGCCATTCTCAAAAATTTACCATACACCTGCACCCTCTCTTATCTATTTATAGTTATAATAATCGGCTTGCGTGACGACGCAGACGCCGACGTGATTTTTTTAATTTTAAACCTAATAATACTTCATGACAAATAAAATTGAGTAGTCTACTGGTTAGGAAGATATCCGCCGAAGGCAGTCTTCGCAGTTGGTATATTTAATATTTTGCCTCTCTAAAAAAATTAGCATTGAATAATATCTCCTTTTAAATATGAGACTTGTAAAGTCAGCTTTCTTGGATTTTTGTTTGAAAATTGTATTATTTTAAATTATTTTTTAACCCCTCCCCCTTTCTTTGAGTCACTATGAATTTCATCCAGTGGACATTTTGATAAGGTCGTATAGGGTGCATAAGCGAAATTTCCTAGAAATCGACCAGAGTCTAAGACGAGGTTCTCAACCTTTTTCTTCCAATGAACCCTTTCTGAAATTTTGTAAAAAGTCATTCCCCCTTTTCAGGAATTTCCAACTGATAAATTTTATTTTAAAAAGAACCGTGTTTGATGGCCCTATTTTATTTAAATTGAATTGGCTAAGGGGCCAGTAAGGGGAAATAAAAAGTATAAAGATAAATTTTATTTCAAATAATATGCTTTTAATATTGAAAATACCAGGTAGGTATCATATTTTAAATTAGAGATAAAGCTAAGTAATATTTAAAACATTTAGGGAAAGTGGTGTTGGTTTATAGTGAAACATATTACACAGGAGTTTTTTAACGGGTTATAGTGGTGTTTCAGAAGTAAAAATATAAAAATTAGAAAAATTAAAAATTCCTTTAATTATATTTTGGAGTTTTATTTTATTCTATACATATTTCAGTGTTTCGCGCCCATCATCAGGAGTTTACAAAAGACAGTGATGAAAACTGATGATGGGCGCAAAATCCGAAATATGTATAGAGTAAAATAAAACTCCAAAAATATAATTGAAGGAATTTTTTAATTTTTCTAATTTTTATTGAAACACCACTATAACCCGTTAAAAACTCCTGTAAGTAATATTAATTTAATGAAAAAGTTGTTGTTGTTTTTTGCCTCTTCTTTAATAGGATTTTTAATACTTTTGAAATTTTTATACGCAGATTAATTCCCCACCACTTGAAATATTTAAATTCCCATTTGAAGGGAGAAGTCCACTCTGTTGAAGACCTCTGGTCTAAGAATTATATTGATAGTTTAATTTTTTGAATCTCCCTCCATTTCGGTCCCCGAAAGTAATTATGACTCTCTTTTTTATTAATTTTACAATTAATTTCATTTTTCGTGGTTTAAAGTTTGTAAATCTTATATTTTTTATTTTTTTTAAACCGCCCCCCCCCCCCCCCTAAATTTATGTTAGATTTCAAATCTAATCAACTCTTTATCTCAATACAAAAAAACTATCTGTGAAATTTCGTTTTGATATTCATACTACTTTATGGCAACTAGAATTTACTGATGTTGGTTGAGATTGTTTCAAAGGTCTATACTAATTTTTGACCTTCTGCCTCATTTATTTATTCGTGTATTTATTTTCAAAAATTTTTAAACCAAAATGTCAAAAATTAGAAGAAAAGTTGTGGAGGATGAAATTTTTGACATTTTCGAGTAAAAAAATTTGTAAAATAAACACAGGAAATGAGACGGAAGGTCAAAAATGAAGATTCAAGACCTTTGAACCAAACTCAACCAACATCAGTAAACTCTAATTGCCATAAAGGTATTCAGGGAAACGAGTTTTAACTAGTAAGAACCCGTTCTTACTAAAAAAAACGAGTTTTTACTGCAACATATTAGGTCATTCAATAAGTCCATAGGATGCCACATAGATAGCGTTACTAGAATTTTTCCGTATGATTTTTATTTAGTACTAACCTTCAAACGATACGTGTATAAATTTGACAGCAATCTGACTATTGATTCGTGAGTTATAGAATTTTGTGTGAATCAACTTTTGTTATTGAAAAAAAAGAGAATTTCGAGTTTTAATAAAGCATTGCTTTTTGATTAAAAAAATACAGTGGAAACCAAACAATGGCTTGATAAACATTATCCGAACTCTGCTCCATCGAGACAAATGGTAGAGAAGTGGATTGCTGAATTTAAACGTGGTCGTACCTGCGCAAATGATGCAGAGCCCAAGTCCAATGATGAAGTAATCGCTGAAACTGAGGCCTATTTTGACGAGAAAGAGAAATCGTACTATAAAAGTGGTATCGAAAAGTTGGAAATCGCTATACTCGTTTTATCGCCCTCGAAGGCAACTATGTTGAATAATAAAATCGAGTTTTGTCAAAATTTTGTTTTTTTCTTACTTATCCTACGGACTTATTGAATGACCTGTTATATATAATTGGGGAGGCGAATTTTCAATGTCACCCTGTAGTGTTACTGTTTTCACTTTGAGGGAATTTATTTTATAAGTCTCTGTGAAAGGATGCTGTCTGTATCAGTGAACCTCAATCATCGCTGCGACAACATCAATAGGCTGTCTAGAGGGCGCAAAAGGGGAAAGGTCACCACCCCAAGGGTGGCGAAACGGGCTGGTGAAGAAGTGAATTGGTGAATGTGACCATCGCGATTGCATCGAAACTTGATTTATTCGCTTTGTGGAGAGAAAAGAACGATACTGTCACTTTCAACCCCGTCCTGGCCCCCCTGTACCCCACACAAAAACATCCCATATATAAACAGTGACACATGGGCCGATTAATTAATTCACCGGAAACGGTATTATCCGTCAGGATTCGGCCAATGTTTCCTGTTACCTCGATTTCAATAGGCAACTTTGACGTCATCTACATAATACGATTACCGGAAGAAACCTTTTTAATGGAACTCACCCCTGGTATATCCAGCCACCGGGAACCCTCCAATCGGCAGAACCCTCCAATCACTCTGCATTTTAAAAATGATGTAATTTGTAAAATAATCATGCGTGGCCAATGAAAATTCAGATTGAATATTAATTAATTTTTATTGTGAATAAAGTTCTTTTTTCTACGCTTAGAAGCGGAGAAATTCTTTGAGATAATGAGAAAAGAGAGTGGAATAATAATTAAATGAATAAATATGCTAATCACTTGGACTAATTACACTTAATAGGCAAGCTTTTGTTTTAAAAGACAATGCAAGAAATACAAAAGCAACTGCCTCTGCATAACAATACAAATAGCAAAGATTCAACACTATGACAAACAAAAGTAACACGAATGGAACTAGCCCAGGCAAATTAGACTACTGCTGGCCAATAAATATGCACAAGCTGGAAATCATTTAACCGACTTCAAAAGGAGGAGGTTCTCACCTCGACTGAATTTTTTTATCCTGACTATCTTGGAGCTATGCTGATCCAAACGCAGAAAGAATGATTAAAATTGGTTCATAAACAAAGAAGTTGGCGCCTGAACAACATAACAAAAGCAAGGTCCAATACCAATGAAATTTATATTTTTACCATTCGGAAACCAGAGCGAACCCCAATGCAAAAAAATCATCAAAATCGGTTCACAATTGGCGAAGATATCAGGTAACATAGCGACACAAAAATCGACGATAGGCATCCCAAATAAGAGTTATATGAGTTTGCGATGACGGTTTCTGACTAGTAAGCTACATTTTTGAGGGTCAGACAAAACTGCCAAAATTTTGGACTTTTTTCAGATTTTCGCTTATAATTCGAAAATCATGCGCCCTACAGAGAATTCCACTCTTACTCAAATGAAATATCATAAAGTTTCGCATCGAATAACGTACTTAAAAGTTAAAATCGGTTCAGCGTGTTTAGGCACAATTGATCGTCAAAGATAGGCAACGCTTACTAAACTGGCGTGAAAAGCGGTATGTCAGGTCGATAAAGCACTCTTCGAATTTTTGCGGTGCTGACCCCATAATCGTTTATAATTGGCTAAAAAATGCGATTAGCAAAGTTTCATCTTAAGTGGACATCGGTAACCCGTGCCGCAACCAATTTTATATTTTGAGTAAGTTATTCGATGCGAAATTTATGCCCTTTCATTTTGGCAAGAGTGAGTTTTTGTAGGACGCATGGTTTTCGAGTCATAAGCGAAAATTTGAAAAAAAGTCCAAAAATTTCTGGTTTTTTGCCCTCAAAAAACTAGCCAGAAACTGTCGCAAACTCATATAACTCTTATTCAGGATGCTTCAAATTCGATTTAAATTATTTCCAGCTTGTACATATAATAAATATGTAATAATAATAAATAATATTGGCCAACGCGGCCTTTTTTTCGGTCTAATTTGCTTGGGCTAAACTATCCCATCATTTTCAATTTACAATCAAATTCATATTTATGTGAATCCTAGGCAATATAAGAATGAGCTTTGATGCTACAAGAAAATATTAAAGATTAAATGAGTGGATAGAATTGCAAATAATGAAAGAATTATATACTAAGAAAGAAATTGTTAAAAAATTAAAGAGCGGCAATGGAAATACTTTTACCAAATTGAATCTGCAAGAGTTCAAATTATTGATAGAAGCAGATTTTAAATTTTTCAAATAAAATCACAAGAGATTGCAAATCTTTAGATCCGAGATAAAATGGATTGTTTTAAATTATATATCAGAAGAAATAGATATCAATTCTAGCAATAAAGCAGTTCAGTCGTTTATAATTTTTCTCATTAATATATCAAAGAATAATTGACAGATTAACGTGTTTTGATCGGGCTTTTTTAAAGAGACTACTTGCGTGATGTAGCTATTGGAGTCTGGGGAGTCTTAAGTCTGGAACAAGAGAGAAAAGATATGATCCATTTGGCTACAATCCAACGTCATTTTGCGTATAGCCCACATGACACATGATTTGATTCAAATGTAGGAAACATACGATTAATTGATTAATTAGTGGAAAGCATCTAACATACATACTAATAGATCGGGCGCTCGGACTCGTGAGATCAAATATTTACCATCTTAGATTTAAAAATTCATTTGGCAAAATGACGTTGGACTTGTAGCCAAATGGATCATATCTTTTTCTCTCTTGGTCCAGACTTAAGACTCCGCAGACTCCAATAGATTCATCGGAAGTAATCTCGCTATATATATATATATATATATCTTTTTCAAAAAAGCGCGGTCAAAACAATTCTCGTTGACATGTCAATTATTCTTTGATATATTAATGAGAAAAATTATAAACTTATTTAACATCATTAATTCAAGTTAGAAATATTAAGTTCAGATATTATTTTCACTCAATATTTGACAAAAATCACCTACATTTGATTGAATCAAAGGTAGGAAACATACGATTAATAAAGGTCTCAATTTGTTTTCTGAAATATTACATTTTCATAAAAATTTAGTAATTGCAGAGAAAGAAAATCCTGGGTATTATAGAGCGTTCTATAAATATTGTTTTAATATTTCGTTTAATTAATAATGTCAATTTCCCATTAAAATTGATTCACCAATAAATTATCTCTCGTTGTTGCATCGGATATCGATAAAATTAAATTATGTGCGAAATCAAGTCATCCACAAGGAATTGTCTTAGTTATATTGCTCTGTTATAACATTTTACTAACAGATAATCATTAATTAATATTTTTATACTAGAGTAGAAATTTATTTGTGATTTTAGTGATTATGAGGTTCAAAAAAGAGACAATTTATTATATACTTTACTGCACTATTGCGTTCGTGCCTCGGCAGGTGTGCAAACACGTGCGTCGCACGCTGGCGCGCCAGGGAATTTATATATATTTTTTTTTTTTTTTTTTTTTATTTTAATGAAATTAAAATATGAAATTTGTAAAAAACAAAAAGGTCTCTAAAAATCTCTAACTTTTGTTAAAGTGAATGAATTTATATGGTCGTAATGGATTTTGTTTTTTATACTATAAATTGCAATGATATCCAAAAAATCTTTTGTGCTTTTTATTTTTTTTCGTTATTTAATCAAAAAACTATTATATAATAAAACTATAAAATAATAAAATAAAAAATATAAACAAATCTCTGGCTCGACAACCCTTTATGGGTCTTGGCCTACTGAATTGGTTGCTGTCCTAATTGGAAACAGTACCAAGGGGTCAAGTGGTTAGCCCAAAGCAATCTCCTACAACCTTCGTTTCAGTGTTCTAACCGAGATTTGTCTGCTTCTCAACTCAAGCAGCTAATCATTTATCCCTCACGAGGCTGAGTGAACCCCGTTCCAGACCCTATACTTACAGAAAAAAATTCTGAGCATAGCCGGGAATAGCGCCTGGATCCTCCTTGTTAAGTAGCCAGCCATGCCAACCACTACACCAATGAGGCGGGTAATATTTGAGCATATAATTTTATTTTAAATAATGTTTTGTATACGTAGTAGGCTCGTTGAATTTTTCCTAAAAGGACATAGAAGAACATCTTTCCCCAATATTACTACCCCAAGCTTTCCCCCAAATGGGCGCCTACAAAATGAGCAAATTTCGGGGTTTTTTTTTCAGTTTTTCTTTGAATAACTCTAAAACGGATTATCAAATCAAAAAGATATATCTATAAGATAAATTAAAGATCTTTGATTCCTAGTAAAATGATAACAAATCCAAACTTTCTATCTTAATTGGATAATGGTAACTCGTGCCGCAAAATGAGGTTGAAGTTTTTAAAAACTACAATTTTTGCAAAAAATAGTAGTATTTCCTTCATAAAATGAAAAAACCATCACTCATCCTAGAAACTTAATTCCTATCTTGAACGTTAACTTGGACCACTTTTTTTTTATAAAACTCTTAGATGTATAGATAGTCCAGCATTTTCCATGACACTTTTGAGGATTCGGATCATATCCTGGCATGGAAAATGCTGGTTTTAGCAAAAAGGTGGTTCAAGTCAATATAATTTTCTAGAGAATGAATGACACAGGAATCACTCCTAGGATGAGTGGTTGCTTTTCATTTTATGAAGGAAAAACTGCGATTTTTTCCAAAAAAAAAACTTCAACCTCATTGCAGGCACGGGTTACCATTATCCAATTAAAAATGAAACTTTGAAATTGTTATCATTTTACCCGTAATTTAAAGAGCTTTAATTTATCTAATGGATATCTTTTTCGATTTGGCAAGCCGCTTTAGAGTTATTTATTTGATGTTATCTTGGAGGCTGCCACACACACTGTCGTGAGACAGGTTAGTTTTACCCTACTGATGACATGTTTTTGCGATAGTAATCCTGCTCAGTACGAGAGGAACCGCAGGTTTGGACATTTGCAAGCACGCGGCCTTTTATACTCAGGCACGAGCCTGACTATTACTAATATAGCTTAAAACCAGAGCTGTGGCCAGGCTAAGGATCTGCATCCCCTACCTTCAAAATATTGGAAAAATATTTAATTTACTATCTTCTACAATATTTAGGAAAAAATTGGAGAAAAGGTGAAAACTTTTTAAAACACTTTGACAGCCTTTTTACAAATTTCGGTGATTGTAATTTTTTTCGTCTTTGAACAGCTTAAGCTATAAAGCTAAAACCTAAGTGCAAAAGTATAACGAATTCTGTGCAGAATTTCAGCACTTTAGCTACAGCCCTTTCCATTTAACAATTCAGGATTACTTTTTGATATTGTGTATTTTTATTAAAAAAAAATCTCAGTTCCATTTTATCGTGAAAAGATAATAGAAACATTTTGGGTGCAGACAAACTTTCTACGAGCTTCCTGTAATTCTCAAAATGATCCTGGGCATGAGAATCCACACACACAGACGAAAAATATGTTTTGTTGTAACAAGAATAAGCAAAAAGAAATTTGCAAGTTAAAAAAAACTGCAGGGCTTACTGAGTAAGTAAAATGCTAACCTCAATTATATAGACATATATATTTTTGACTTTTAATGTGGTTTCTACCTTTACACTAGTGAATTCTGTGCGTTGCTAATTTTACGTGAGACGGCTAACATTGCTGTCCCTCTCTCACAGGGGAATTAATCAAATGGAAATGGGCCAATGATTTCACTTGCAGGGTGTTTATCTATTGGATTCCGCTCTTGTGTTAGGAAACAAGAGTTCTACGCAATGCCTATTTGGTCCAAAGTGGGGGAAGGTTCATCCCGAGGTGGTCCGAAAAGGGATTGATTGAATCCGAAATCCGCTTAGGCAAACATTATCCATATTAAAAGGTCAAAAGGGTACATTCATGCACTCTCAATCAAATTTATTTTGTTATTTATTTAATATTATTTCTATCAAATAACCAAAATTTTCAATAAAAACATTTTATGAGAAATATGAGGTTTTAAACCATAAGGGTTTACTAAATATGAGTTGTTATTGACAATTTTTACGATATGTCAGAAGGGTTGAATTTTCTTAGCAGGGATGAATACAACCCTTCTGAAGTGTAATACAAATTATCCACAACTCGCATTCAGTAGAAGAGACTCTTTCTAAAAAAAACTACTTATTAACTGTTTAAGGACGTTCCCTAATATAGCTCAGATGCAGTTCGCTTTTTCCCCTACTCTGACATGCGCAGAAAAGCAAAAATGTTTCCACTGCGTCGGTTCTCGGATCTGGCAACATTGCATTACCGACGATAAAAGACAAAGAATAAAAAATAAAACACTTTAAACAGATCAATGCGAAATTCCAGATGAGAACAGTATAGTTAGGTTGAGAGAATTAGCTAAACATCTCAAATGCACCAGCTTCAGAAGTAGGTCAATATTTTCAAATTTAGTGCCTTTAGGACTATTGAAAAAAATTTATACGTATAAAGGACGCTAATAAATATCTGTATTCAAAGTTTTGCAAGAAAATCGATTTATTAGGGAACGTCTTTAAATTTTTAGCTTATTTTTAGCTTTAGAAAATTCAGATGAACAATTCAGAGTCTAAAATTAAGGATTATTTTTTCAAAAGATTAATCGACAATAATTCATTATTAATAGATAATAATATTTTCAAAATCTTTATAAATGGGCTTCTAGACTGTATATGTGTATAAGTACTAAATAAATAAATAAATATTGCATTCGGCATATTAAATTATCAATTTTTTCGTTGTGAATTCTTTTCAAATTCAGCTTTCTTATCATATACATTATAGGTACATTTACTTTTACTTACATAGTGAATTACAATAACCTTGAAAATTCAATTTTTAAGGTTTCAACGAAATTAGAAGTCCTCAGAATTAAGATCAATTTCAGCAATTCTTCTGTTTGCTGAGCCGTTTCTCAAAACTGAAAAAATAAACATAATATCATTAATTCAATATCGAATCGGTAGATATTTTGATTAAGTAAAAAAAAGTACATCGAGTGGGATATCAAATTAAAACTTGTAAATATTGGAATTTAAAAATATTATTGGTACCTAAATAGAATTTTTGATGATTTTATTGTACCTACAAAAATATTTAAGTGCATATACTTTTATTGAGTATAGAATTTCCGTTGCCTAAATTCAAATTTAAATTGTTTGGTTGAATTAAATAAATAAATAAAGTATAAAGGGAATTTAAATTATTTCGTCAGAAAATTAATTTTTCCAATAGAATTTCAACAACAGAAAAGCAGATAAATTCTCAGTGAAATATTTAATAAACATGCCACAGATTATACATACATGGTTTTTATTAATTTAATAATTTAAAATAATAAATAGAATTAAGGTTTAATAATGGTCACTATAGATATAGACACACAATTATTTGAATTTTCATATTTAATACTAGTCACTAGTAATATCTAACAAATTCAAAAAAATAATGAAATAAACTATATCCAAACGCCTCGATCGCGAACCCAAAAATAATTTTTTCTTCATTCCAGGGCGCAACCCCACAATGAGGCCGCGCCGAAAGCAATTATAAATTAAATTAAATTAGAGAACGAAGAAAAGATTTTTATATTATAGACAAAGGATCAGCCGGGACTTGATCCCGGGATCTTCGCACATGTGCGCTGCGACGCCTTTATAAGAGCCTTAGCTCTTAACCTCTCGGCCACTGATCTCCGAACCCAAGCTAATACTTAATGTCTATATGAATAAAAATCTTTTTCTTGTTCCTAATTTAATTTATAATTGTCTTTCCACGCGGCCTCCATTGTGGTTGCGCTCCTGAAATGAAGAAAAAATATTTTTGACGCTTTGGGTTCGCGATCGAGTGGGAGGCGTTTAGATATAGTTTAATTCGAGGGGTGATCCGCGATTGGAAGTAGGTGTACACCTCTTTGGAAGTATTTTGAAAGTGCTGGGAAATATTTGGAAGTACTTGGAAATATTTGGAAGCACTTGGAAATATTTGGAAGTACTTGGGAATATTTGGAAGTATCATCATTACTATTCAATAAATACTATTTTATCTAAATATATGTGTCTTTACTTTATACAGCTCCCAAATATATCCCAAAATATCCAACAGAAATATTTGGAAGTACAAGTGGAAGTAGGTGTACTGCATATTAGGTCGCGGTTCACCCCTCGGTTTAATTAGTCAAGCCAGCTACAGAACTGCGAAAAATGAACGAAGAGAAGATTAAAAATATTAAATAAAAATGAAATTCCATAATTCATATAGACTTTAGGTATTAGTTTGGGTTCGGGGATCAGTGGCCGAGAGGATAAGAGCTAAGGTTCTTATAAAAGGCGTCGCAGCGCACATGCGATGATCCCGGGTTCGAATCCCGGCTGATCCTTTGTCTATAATATAAAAAATCTTTTTCTTCGTTCTCTAATTTAATTTAATAATAAATAAATATTAGGAATTTTAAGTCTGCTAATATCAGCAAATTTTGTTAACGGAGAATGGTGTGGGTTCTTGGTGAAACATTTTAAAATAAACTGCAACGGATCGTTGCTAAACTTTATCCAAATTCATTTGAAATATTAATATGTTTATTCCTTTATTATTAATCAGATATCCCTTGCAATTTGTAGTTCATATTGAAATTAATTCAAAAATAATTCTCATTTAAGAGTCGAGGAATAACCATTCTATATTGGATTTCTTGACGTTTCGGTTTTTATTGGTAACTATTGCTGAAGACATAGAGGAATCGACTTAAAATCAAAAATAGCCATCGATTCTCATCTAATACTTGAGGAATAACAATTCTACATTAGGTTTTTGATCGTTTCGATTATTATTGGTAACCATTGCTGAAGACATGGAGGAATCGACTTAAAATCAAAAATAACGATCAATTCTTATCTAATACTAGAGGAATAACCTTATTGCATTCCATTTTTGATGTTTTGATTATTAATGGAAACCTCTACTGAAAATGTCTCAAGCTTGAGTTATTTGCCATAAAAGAATTTAGTCTTTTTGATTTTAAGTCGATTCTTCTACATTTTCAGTAGAGGTTTCCATTAATAATCAAAACATCAAAAATGGAATGCAATAAGGTTATTCCTCTAGTATTAGATAAGAATTGATCGTTATTTTTGATTTTAAGTCGATTCCTCCATGTCTTCAGCAATGGTTACCAATAATAATCGAAACGTCAAAAACCTAATGTAGAATTGTTATTCCTCAAGTATTAGATGAGAATCAATCGCTATTTTTGATTTTAAGTCGATTCCTCTATGTCTTCAGCAATGGTTACCAATAAAAACCGAAACGTCAAAAATCCAATATAGAATGATTATTCCTCAAGTACTAGATGAGAATCAATCGCTATTTTTGGTTTAAAGTCGATTTCTCTATGTCTTCAGCAATGGTTACTAATAAAATCCGAAACGTCAAAAATCCAATATAGAATGATTATTCCTCAAGTACTAGATGAGAATCAATCGCTATTTTTGGTTTAAAATCGATTTCTCTGTCTTCAGCAAAGGTAACGGATAAGAAAACAACGCAGTTGCTATGGTTACTCATAAAAATTCCTCCCAAATTTTTAGCATTTCACAGAGAGAAGCCTATCCATTCTTACTTAAGCAAGGCTAAATGAGCTATATTAAAACTTTCAAATGAATAAATTTTAAAGAATTTAAAAAATTAAAAAGTACCATCTTACTCCAGAGTAAAGTACTTTAAAATATAATTTTACTAAAAACTTTATTTAACCTTTTTTGTGGTCCCCAAGGTACTTAATTAGGATATTAAATTTCATCAAAATTGGTTAAGTCATTTTCAAGATATTTAGAAAAAACTAAAAAGTACTGAAATAAAAGTACTAATGTTTGTGGGCCGATATGTACCAAAAACTAATCAGCGCTTCATTTTGTTAAACTAATGGTAGGTTTTCAATTTCATTTCAATCGGTGCAACGGTGTGGAAAAAATCGTGGGCCAAAAAAGCGATAACATACATACATCCATCCATACGCACGTCACTAAATGAAAAAATCGCACTTTTTGGCCTCTCGACGAGACCCCATGTAATTTTTGGCAAAACCGTCACGTGCTAATATTCAACCTAATTGAATACTACAATTTGTGACTTTAATTGAGTCCATGGGTTCCGTAGTCTTTACCTGAGGACCCTTTGAAGCCACGCTTGCCCCGAGAGCGATTACAATACTTTACCCATGCTTTGCATTGGATAAAGTAAAAAGTAGAGAAAATTTTGAAAATTTTTTTAGAAATTTTTTTAAAATTTTAAATATGTTTTAGGACAATGTGAACTTTTGTGAACTACTGAAGATGCGTTTATACCTGGAAATACTTATATATAGAGTCGTGGTAAACAAGCATCCGATCTTTTATTTTTGTGAAACTTACCTAGTATTTAATATTTTAAATTTTCAAAATTTTCAAAATTTTTTCAAAATTTTCTTTACCTTAATTTAAGCTAATGTATAATTAGTTTGGTTAACTTTTAATATTACTCTTAATTATTTCATTTCAATGTTACTTTGATTTTAATGCAAGTTAAGTGAAAGTTATGTGGTGTGTACTAAACACTAAATATTTTCCAATGATTTCTTATTTTATTTATTATTTCTAATTTATAAATAATTCGTAGGTGAATTATCCGGATGAGTTGTAGGGGTGAATGACCAACTGATGGGGTAATTTTTGTCATAGATGTAAACTATTTCTAAAATAAAAAATTAAAAAAGAACAGTTTCCGGTGTATCGATCAGCCGTAAATAACTCATTTAGCGTTTGCATGCATTCACTCGACGCATTAATCATTGGCGCAAGTGGAAGTTCCCTTTAGAGCGTTTCGGTTGTTGCTTATACAGCCGACGAGGCGCTTTAATTAAAGTATTCCAAATCCTTGGCCTCAACCCGCCCCCTAGCACCGCCGCTCTCAATTAATCATAATATGATTTATATGTACTTTTCGTTAGGTGGACTAGTTTGCCCTTTTTAAAAATGGAAATGTTCAATCGAGCGAGAAATGAAGGGCACGAGAGAGAAGCAGCCAAGTTAGAATGGCACAGACAGACAGACAAAAAACTAACCACCCCTAAAGCAGGGAAAACATTTTATATTCAAGGCTCTTTTTCTAGGAGCGATAACAGAGTTCATCCATTCTCTTCAGCTAAACTTTGGAAAAATACAAAATTTATTTATTAGAAATGTAGCTGTTTCAAGACTTTTATTTTTATTAATTCCCTAAACCAGTGTTTCTCAAACTTTTTCAAAATTGGAACCCTTTTCCGTTTGGAAGGTAAGCGTGGAACCTGATAATATTGTGATTAAAAAGCGTTGTTATGGGAACATTTTTTTGACTTTGAAATATAGTTATATTCTTCTTTAAGTGCCATATCAGGCCTCCCTGACGTTTCTGCTCCTCTCCACATATACCTGAGCTGAGTGTGTTTAGCAGTTTTTACAGATATACGGGACCTACATTTTAACGCCGGTTTCGAACGGCTAGTTTGCAGAGGTTACTAGGCAATTATACTCTTGGTAGGTTGCCATTGCTTTCAAGTATAGTTATATAAAATTAATTAAGAAACATCACTTTTATTGTCTTATATTTTTATTTTTTTATTTATACCATCACCCACTAAAACTTACTTTGGCCGGAATAAAAAAGTGATCGTTCAATGGCAAAACCCCCATGTTAAATTGGATAAAAGTCCATTGTTAGGTTGGGGAGAAAATTTTGTTGATCAGTGTTATCAATTCGGTAAAATTTGCAGAATCTACTTAGTCTTAAAAAAAGTTTTAACTTTTTCCAACAATTAATAGTTGCTAATATTGCAGACGTATTTAGGATTATCCTGAACAGTCAAAGAGTCTTGTTTTATCCTTTGGTAATGAGCAATACTTCCCCTCGCCATTTTCAAATCATAAAATTATTTCTTCTTCTTTTCACGATGGAGGGGCCAACCCAGGCCTTTAGGGGTTTGCACCTTTTTGGTGTAACTCCTTCTCTCATCATTATCATAAAAAAAAGATGGAAAACGTGCATCGCTGTGCAGCACAGGTTAAAATTGAGATAGAGACTTGTTACTTGGGGGATATTATTTTTTATTTATTTCAAACTATATGAGCCTCGGTCAGCTTAAAAATTTGGAAATACCCAATATAAATACCCAAAATAAGGACCACCTCTAACCCATTCTGATTTTAGGTTTGGGTGCTTATGCTAAAACATGAGAACGATCGCAGAATAAGTCTGATCGAAACGTCGTAAATTATTGTCTTATTTATTAGTGTACAAAAATATAATAATTTATTATTATTATTATTTTAAAATTTCAAATCTTAAGACAATTAATATATTTAATTCTTTAAATTATGTTTTACTATTTCTTAGGATTTACTTTTAAAAAGTAGAATATAAGGCAGTTTTTTTTTAATTAATTTTCTTAAGAGTTGAAATTTTATTAAAACTCACACATAATTATTAATTATAATTGGTGATTGACCCTATGAGAAATGATAGATAAAAAATCTTTAATTAAAATGACTGATGACGAAGACCAAGTTTTAGAATCTAAAGTCTCAAACAAATAAATATTATATATATTTATTCATTTATATTTGATATATAACAGTTTTTGTAATGATTAATTAACGCTTGATTTCAAGGCTCCAATTGGCTTGCTGTAATACTGGCTTCATTGGTGGGGAGGAAAGTACACTCCTGTTCGGTCCTGGTATCAGGATAAAATTTTAAAAAAATTTAAGAAAATATTTCGTTAACGCTTGATTCCAAGGCTCCAATTTGCTCGCTGTAATACTGGCTTCATTGCCAGCTCAAATTATACAGATTAAAAAAATATATTCATTGATCTATTTGAAAAATCTTGTAGGAAAAATTGTCTAAAAAACCATATGAAAAGAAACGATGATTCGTGAAATGAAACTCGATTCTACTGCTGCTTACTGATTTCTTTCATTTCACCTACTCTTGAGATCGACACAATTTTTGTTCACAAAAAGTCGATGAAAATTTAATTGGCGGCAAGGAAAGTACACTCCTATTCGCTCCTGGTATCCGGATACAAATTTTAGAATTTTTAAGAAAATCAATGCTTAATTTAAGTAAGAATGATCCAGGAGACCAAATATTGTGTCTTCTATAAATAAAACATAATTTTAACCACTCTAATAGACTATATTTAAAATGAAACTCAAAATAAATTTGTGAAAGGATTTATTATTATTGTGAGCTCTACTCTAGAATACCGATATACAGGCATCCATGGGTATAACTACTCCGGCTGGTTATTCGCGATCCATGATTTATTCTATTTTTAAACGGAACCCAATCAGAATATTGGAAATGACTTGTTTGCTCACTCAAGTTTGTCATTTATAATTGAATCAAAACACAATGCAATTGCAATTACAATAAAAAGATTCAAGTATCTATCAAGGGACAAGGCAAAAGAGGACCGACCCACTCTCCTTTAAAATGGAATGAATGCTCGAATGGGACGTAAAGGGGACAGGGACAAGGAAGAAGGTATTATTCTTTTCAAGAGCCCCATTTCTGCTGCTAGACACCTCTTCAAATGCTTTCAAAGCGTTCAGGTGACTTCTTCCGAACAGAACCCCTTCGTCACCCCTTTACATACACCCCTACACCTCGATCGACGAAACTCTACCCCTTTGTGCATTTCTCCGGAGTTAATGGCAGATTTTTAATGGATGAATTTTTATAATGTAATGAGAATCAAGTAATAGTGAATCCGTCTTTGCTGGAGAAATCTGAGCATGCGTATATTTTCTTTTAAATAAGCCTATCAAGTGCGAGGAGAATTGTAAACCGTGGGTTCGGTATTTTATATCTCCCAAAATACTTTTTGAGTTTTTTTTTCACAAGTAGAATACACTAAAAGAGTGTGCTTGAATACAAAAACACATATAATCTTCATTGTAATTTCCCTGAGGAAATTCAAATGGGTGGTTTCCCATTGCCTTCCCCTGGATTTGGTATGCGTCCTTTCATTTTTGGCAAATATGAAAATTGTTCTGACTAAGGCGAGAGTTAGGAAAATCCGATCCTTAATAAACTCGATTCGAATTCGTCAGGCGCCTTAGCCATTGCTTTACCGGTGCTTAGAGATATCAAATATTTTCTTATTTGTTGTTGATAAGGAGAGAATTTTGAAATTTGTGTAATTTTTTCATAATTTTAAGTTACGCCGTTTCTAAACGCCGACAGGTATAAAAATCACCTAAGAACAACCATTTTGAGCCATCTCACAAGATTATTTTAAATCGAAATAAATTAAAAAAAAATTATTTTAATTCTACTTAAAGAGATCGTTACAAAGATACCCGTCACACGATGATAAAAATATTTTTTTTATTTTTGAGACCAGATAAAATTCGACCCCTTCTAAAATATTTATTCGATTAAAATTTTAATTCGATTTTATGATTTGGGAGAAAATGAATGCAAATAAGTTATAAGTTTCAAGTTTTGGTCCTATTTACGATAGTTTACTAACTAAATTGTGTGACAGACGGACGGACAGATAGACAATGTAGCGACACTAATAGAGTCCCGTTTTACTTTTTAAACTGAACCATAAAAAGTTATGAGTTTATGACTAATGAAATTCGGCAAAAAAGTTTATATTAATAAGATACATCTTTCTGCCAAGTTTTAGCTTTCTAGCTCGAGACGTTCGCTGCCAAAAAAATTGTCACATCACCAAAATTTGCAGATGTTGAATCGAGTGGTGAAAAGGTTTTTGCTTTTTTTATATAATTTTATTTAATCTATTGAATATTTTATGGTAGAAACTTGGCTAATTTTGATTCGGGTAGTACTTTCATTGAAAATAAATGAAATAAATTTAAAATTGACAATTAGTAATGAAGCTGTTGAAGCTTTTTATTTTTGTGATTAATTTGATTAAAAGTTTAAATTTTTATTTAAATCACACATGATTACTTTATAATTATTTATTGAAACAAATAATTACAATTTTAATACGACGTTTCGATCGACTTATTCTGCGATCGTTCTCAAGTATGAGTACCCACTCCGATTATAGGTTAACTGAGTCAATCATGTTTATCTGGGCTCAAAGCCCAAATATACCGACGGCATCAGCGCCCCCTGTCGGATTGAGCATTACATGTTTTTAAAGATTATAAAAGCAAAAAAATTATATTGACAAATCAAATGATAATAATAGCAATAATAGTACATAACAATTAATTCACTATATCAAGAATGTTATAGTTTACATCGTTAGATTTTTTAATTATTAAGGTACATTTTTGTATATTGTAACTTACAGATGTCAGGGTTGCTAACTTCATGTAAAAATATGTTAATATACAAAATGTACCTTATATTAAAAAATCCAACGATGTAAACTATAACATTCTTGATATAGTGAATTAATTGTTATGTACTATTATTGCTATTATTATCATTTGATTTGTCAATATAATTTTTTTGCTTTTTATAATCTTTAAAAACATGTAATGCTCAATCCGACAGGGGGCGCTGATGCCGTCGGTATATTTGGGCTTTGAGCCCAGATAAACATGATTGACTCAGTTAACCATAATCGGAGTGGGTACTCATACTTGAGAACGATCGCAGAATAAGTCGATCGAAACGTCGTATTAAAATTGTAATTATTTGTTTCAATAAAAAATTATAAAGTAATCATGTGTGATTTAAATAAAAATTTAAACTTTAATTAAAATTGACAAATTTATTATAATAAAAATTTAAAAACTGTTTAAAATAAATTATATATACTAGTATTTATATCGACCTTATAACAAAAATATTATTTTAATTAAAAGTAAAAAACAAATGTCGAAATTAATATAAAACAAACAAAAAGGTTTAATTTAATAATACAAGATTTTGCGCCCTCAGTCATTTATTAGAGAATTAACTTAGACAGAATATGCATAAGATTAAAATTTAAATAAATATTATTAAGTATATATTCGCGAGGTATCTATGTTATTATAAAACTTTCGAACAAACTTTCTCGTTTTGTTTATATAAATGGTTTTTGAGGTTAATTGAAAGGGGTGGAGAGAAAGTCAAGTACAAAACCAGGTTATAAGTACCTAACTTTTGTAAAATTGCTAAGTATTTTATATTATAATAGTTTTCGGTATTTTACCCTTTTAGTGATCCTTGATTAGAAAATTTTTATGAAATCTAGTGTAGCTAGTAGCTAGTAATTATTTAAAAAAAGTGTTTTTACAACTATTATTATTATTATATAGATCACGTCAAATGTTAACGGATTTCAAAATATTTCTATAGGACGTAAGGTTATTTTTTTGAATAGATACAGTCCATTATTGCTGACGTTATGTCGGACTTGTTTAAGGGCACGTGTGGAGTTTCAAATATTTCAAAACTACTTTTTGCTCATAAGGCTTAAAATATTTTTATTCAATATATAATATTAAATTAAATCCCAAATTAAATATTTATTATAGTCTAAGTTCTAGAGTCAAGCCTTATATAGTAAAATTTGTTTTGATTAGCTCTAAAACTCAAGTACTTTACGGTAGAGCCTACATTTTACGCAACCTTGAAGCAGAGGTGACGATATCGATTGCCTATATATTCAGGAGTTTGGCTAGAATTTTTCTGTTGGAATAATCTAAATGTTTTCAAATATTGCTTAGGAATAAATAATTTATAGAAATTTAAGTATAAGTATAATATATATATATGTATATATATATATATATATATGTATATGTCTATGTACATGGGCCCTTCAGAGCCCAATCCAATTAATAAAATTTAGGGAACGCGGTGTTGGTTTATAGTGAAACATTGTTAAAATTAAATTAGGTTGGAGTTGGTGGTGTTTCTCCTGACGATGAGTTAAAAGCTCGAAATATATAGAAAGTAAACTAAAAAAATCTTTGTATTTTAATTTTTCTCCTTGTGAAACACCACCAACCAACCTAATTTAACAATCCAATTAAGTCTATAAACCAAAAAATGTATCTTTTTTTAAATCCCAAATTCATTAGAAAAACAATTTCAGAAGAAATATAAAGAAGGCTCTACTGATGAAAACCCGGGCCAGGAGTTTTGTACAAAAATAATAAACCTAAATTGTTGGTTAATTGAAAGTAAATTGAATGTTATTTGCATTCTGAAATAATGGTCCAAAATGTTCCCTAGCTCTCGGTATATTATTTGATTTTCTATTTTTCAAAAAAGAACAAGATCCAAGATATTCAGAAAATGTTTTATGACCGAATGGCGCTATATGTGGTTTGTTTAAAATATCAAAAATATCACTCAATCAAGGTCGTTTTGAGATCAGCACTAATGGACTGTGTTATTTTTACTGCAGTTGGCAACATCATGAAAATACCAGGTGTATTTGTTGTTCCTTGAGTGTTCGTTCAAACGTTGAAAGGGACAATAAGGCTGATAGTCTCAAAGTGTTGGTAACTTACTTTAGAAACAAGCCTAGTGACTTGTCCTTAAGGTCGTTCCCTAATATAGCTCAGATGCAGTTCGCTCTTTTCTCCTATTGTCACATGCGGCGCAGAAAGGCAAAAATATTTTCACTGCGTCGTTTCCCGGATCTGGCAACATTACATTCTTACCGACTCTAAAAGACAAAGAATAAAAAATAAAACACTTCAAACAGCTCAATGCGAAATTCAAGATGAGAACAGTATAGTTAGGTTGAGAGAATTAGCTAAACATCTCAAATGCACCAGCTTCAGAAGTTTTTAAATATGGGAAAAAGTGATTTTAGTGCGACGTTGCCAAGTCGCCATCTCTCACTTGCCATGCCATGAGAGAAAAAATGAAAACCATCAAAAGTACCTAACATTTAACATTTTTCACACAAAACGAATACCGCTTGATACAATTATTTGAACAGGAAAATATTTGTCATATCTTCAGTCAATGATTCTCAGTTTTTCAAAATAATATTAAGAAAATGACGATTGTAACAGCCGCTTTAACATCAATCGGGATAGGGTTCGGGTGTTAAATATGCAAATTTCAATGGTCAATATTTATAAATTTAGTGTTAGTGCTGCAAGGACTATTGAAAAAAATTTCTACATATAAAGGACACTTATAAATGTATAAAAAATGAGTATTCAAAGTTTTAAAAGGATTGCAAGAAAATCGATTTATTAGGAAACAGTTGAATTCACTTATATATAGTACATAGAGAAGCCAATTAAATACCAAAAAATATTAAGAAAAAAATAAACCTATTTTTAAAATGAATAATCTAGTAATGTTGAAGGAGACAATAAACGATCGTTATAAATAAAATTTATAATTTCCAGCAGAAGACACACTCTTTTATTGTCTCCTTCAATATATAAAAATTCTGCTACTCTTGGCAAAAAACTTTCAAATCTAGTAATGTATTTATTTTTTATTTATTTATACCTATAGAATAATGGATATGAAAAGAGCAAAAGTTTAAAAGATTAATTTTAATATTTAATAATCTGAATCAATATTTTAACAATGTAATATTTATCTTCTTAATATTTAGTATTCGATTTAATATTTTGATTAAATAAAATAAATAAATGAAAATTATACCATTAACTTGATAAAGCGTATTATCTATTTGTTTTTTGTTTTTTAACTTCAGAGGTATAATAAAATCGCATTAGATGGAAACATAATATTATTATTATTGACTGAATTAAAAATTTTTAGATGTGAATTACTGATTTAAATATTAGAATTTGAAAATAAAAATTAAGGTTATCTAAGGTCGTTTTTTTGATAAAAAATTGAAATTTCTTGATTCTTTTAAAAATAAATTATTTTTAAATTAAAATGAAAGTTTGACATTCGGGTTCAACTCCTGAGGGGGCAAACTCTTCTGACGTATAAAACAAATATATATAGGTACTTTGATTTAATATTAAAATTGCCCTTCTTCTTATTCTAGATTTCAAAATTAATATAATAATATGGCGATTGAGCCTCCGTAAGATGTTGAAATGTTGAAAATCCACTTATTTTGATAAAATTCAAATAAACACACTTGTTAGTATAAATTAAAATAATAATACGAGTGGAACTCTTGAGCCTCAAGTGGGGCTTGATTCATACTCTCGCATTAGGCCCGCAGAAATTATTGACAAATAACGTGACAATGTAAAGTTTGATTCTATAGAATTTGCCACAGGTTTTATATTATCAAGAGAATTCAAAGTTTTAATACATCTTTTAAGAACTGAACCCATGGTGTTTCAAATTAAACGAAACTATTATACATTCAATACTATTTGTTTTTAAGCAGATATTTTTCTAAATAGTTAGGCAAAATTTGGAAAATATTACTTGAACTAATTATTATGTATCAAAAGAATGAAAATATTATAATATAATATATTAGACTTATATTTATTGAATTCGAATCATTATACGATTCCAAAAAATTAAATACTAGATTTAAAAATTAATTTTTAAGTCATATTTTCTAAATACCATTTAATTGAGATTAATTTTATTAATTAATTTTTTCACTTTTTAAATTCTAAAAGACGGACCCTATACCGTTGGTCTCGTACTTTATAACCAGGGGTGTCTATAGGGAGGTGGGGGAGTTAAGAAGCAGAATGTGTCATTGAAATTTCTAGGGGGTGAAAATTGTTGCATTATATGCTAAAAATAAAAAAGGTCAAGTTTTATAACTTCAACAAAAGGATAAATTCTTTAGAACCGAATAAAAAGGGGGGACACTTTTCTTGAAACTGGGGGGGCACAACTCCCAAATATTTGATATATCAAATTCGTACTTGTTTGTTCTTGATAAGAAAGGTGGATTTTTCTCATAATTCTTAGTTAAGTTGTTTCTAAACACGACAGGTACAAAAAAATCGCTTGAAACCTACAATTCGGAGCACCTTCAAAATGTTATTTTAAATCGAAATAAATTTTTAAGAAATTATACCTAATTCTACTTGAAGCGATCTATATTTAAAAAATATTTTTTTATTTTTGACCGCACATGAAATTCGACCCTCCCCAAAATTAACTTTCGATTGCAATTATAATACAATTTTTGGTTTATAAATAGATAAATATTCTGTTTTTTTTTTTTTTTATTCTTTTCATAATTTACAAGCTACAACGCTCTGTTAGAGGGACAAATATAGACTGTGACGACATTTATAAGGTACCGTTTTACTTTTTAAACGGAACTCAAAAAAGATTGTTTGGATTTGAAACACCAATTATAGCCTCAAACTAGGCAGCTTGGATAAGTCAAGGGAGATAAAATGTATAAAATTTGATAGAAAGTGAAACTACTATTGGCAGGGTGCGCGACGAAAACGACATCTGACGGCTGCATTTAATCATGCTCTAGAGACGTGAAAGAGATGCTAAATGTTTATAAAATTAATTTATTTTGCATTAATAAATAATGTAAAATAATTTTTAAGAACCTCACAGGAAAAGTGCAATACCGGTAGTGAATAAAAGATATTGAAACATACAAAGTAAGTATGAAAAGGGTTATTAAGTAGTAAAGTTTATTATTGGAATAAGGTTATTCGGCGATACTGTAATGGACTTTGGAAAAGCAGAAATGAAATGCTGACTTGCGATGTTTCTGACTTGTAAATATAAACAACGAGTTTTTAATTGATTTTACTTTATCATACAGGGTATGGTCAAGTATTGTAATCGTGCATGAAAAAAAGTGGTTTTTTTTCCTTCTTTTTTTCGAAATATCTCAAAAAACGGCTGAAACTATTTTGATTAAAAAAATTGAGCGAAACTATGGCATTTCGATTTACAAAAAAGCCCTAATAAGTGAACATCGAAAAAATTATATTTTTTTTTGAGATAATAATTGTTTTGTCAAAATGTCTGTTAGTCTGGTTGTCTGTTAGTCTTTGAGTTAGCAAATTTTTGTGGACGAGCTAGCTCAAAAACTAGTGTGAATATCGAAACCAAATTTCACACGTAGTTTTGGTCCATTGAGATTAAGAGCTTATTAGAATTTGGTGCATATCGACCCAAAATTAAGGGGGAGGGGGTTAAAAATTAAAAATCTAGGCCATTTGAGCAAACTCAACCAAATTTTGTATACATAATCAGTCAGACCCCAGAAGTCTAAAAATTCAAAAACTAACCGACCAAAATGGGGGAGGGGGGTGGTGTGTAGCGTCAAAAAATGAAAATATAGGCCCCTGTACCAAACTCAACCATATTTTGTATACATAATCAGTGGGACTCCAGAAGTCTAAAAATGGAAAAACTAACCGCCCAAAATGAGGGGGGGGGGGGGGTGTAGGATCAAAAAATGAAAATCTAGGCTCTTGTACCAAACTCAACCAAATTTTGTATACATAATCAGTGGGCCCCCAGGGGTTTGAAAATGCAAAAACTAACCACCTCCCCTACATGATTGTAAACAATTTTATTAAATATTAAATATAAGTGAGAGGCCAGGTTGTATGGTAAAGTCACGTGGTTGGCTACATCAGAACACGTCAGCTTATTTCTTTTGGTGTTGTTATCTTTTTGCTCGGAAATAAAGATTAACTGCATTTATCCATTTTTTCCATTTTCCAATTTCCAACTAGTAACTGGAAAAGTATAAAATTTCCAGTCACTATTTCTGTCTGTATTTCTACAATTAACTATACAGCAGCTATTATGCACCATTTTTAATATTCATTTTTATTTGTTTACCCTGAACGTGAGCATGATTTAACGAAAATTTGACCACAACGACCGCTGCGATCGATTCAGTTGTCCCCACCATGCACTCCGCACCCTACCAATAACAAAAATTTAAATACAATAATTGACCATACTACCCTGTATGGCAAAGTAAAAATTCAACTAATTGCCTACGAATTTTTTAAATTATTTTTTTATCCACCAATAGCTCATTAAACTTATCTTCAGAAGGAAAGGAAGACATAACTAAAAAAAAATTTAGATACTGAATTTTTTTACCAGGATAAAAATCGTAGAAATGAATAATAGGTTTTTAGATAAAATCAAAAATCCCAAAGGCGAAGAGATAATATTAATACAATAATAATAATAATATTCGGAGGCTTCACTCGCCTCGAGGTCAAAACATGCATGTTTCGGCTTAATAAACAAATTTATTTCCCCTCTACCCCCGGGGCACCCCTTCTCTCCAAACTCACCTCTAATTATTCAGATAATTTCCTGTGAAAAATCCCCCGCCATTTATCTTAGGATTCTCCCATTTATCACACCGATGAACAGCCAAAGAAGGATTCGATCTCGGTTATTTGCACCCCCAGGCAAAAAATACCCTCAACGAGAAACTTGGTATTATATAGGAATAGTAAAAAATGTTTGTTTTTTAAGGTTCCGTTTTTTACGGAACCAGAGTAGTGCCATTAAAATAAGGTCTAATTGAAAAGTTTTTATTTTGCCGGGGAAGTAGTAGAGTTGTTGATTCATGAAGGGGAAACAAAGAGTAAGCGAATGTTTTCTGGCATTTGATTCAATCACGAATCAACTGTAGGGAATTTTTTGTCAAATGTTGAGTGAAAATAATATTTGAACTTACATATTTCTAACTTGAAATAATGATCTTAAATAAATTTTTAGAATTTTTTCTAACAGTGGATATGACAAAGAATAATTGACCTATCAAAGAGAAGTGTTTTTGACCGCGCTTTATTTGAAAAAGATATTTTATCACGAGACTATTGCGGATTATGCTATTTAGTCTGTGGAGTCTTAAATCTGGACCAGGAGAGAAAAAGATGGGATATAGCGTATAGCCCGCTAGACGCAAAATGACGTTGGATTGTAGCTAAGTGGATCACATCTTTTTTCTCTCCTGGTCCAGATTTAAGACTCCACTGACTTTAATAGCATAATCCGCAATAGTCTCGTGATAAAATATCTTTTTCAAATAAAGCGCGGTCAAAACACTGCTCTTTGATAGGTCAATTATTCTTTGTCATATCTGTTAGAAAAATTATAAAAATTTATTTAAGGAAACAAAGAGGTTGTCCTCTGCTTGATGCAAATAAACATACACACATATATTCGAAATTATATATCTGTATATATATTATTTATTTATTTTGAAACAAAAAGCTGTCTTGCGAATTTGAAGCTTTTCGGTAGGTTTTTATTAGTTCTTTTTTGTCTCTTTTGGGGAAGGGGGTTTGTTAACACTTCTTTCCATTTAGAGATAGGAAAAGCAAGGGTTGGTTTTGAAATTAGGCTGGAATAAGGAAATCTCTGCGTTACTAAGGTAAATATTTTGTTTATTTTTAAAATATTTTTTCTTTTTTTTTAGATAATATTATTAAAAGGGATAGTAAATCCAGGGTTGGGACTAGAAGTATAGGTGTTGAAACCAGTGGTGGTATTTTTGTTATGTGGATGATTCAGATGGTTATATAGATTATTGGGATACAGGGAAGAATGGTATTAATTTAAATACACTCTGGTTCCTACAAGTTAGTTAATTCAGATATTAATATGTAGGTTTGCATTCATTTGTAGGATCTGGCATTGATTTGTGGAAGTCTGTCTATTTATTACTACTTGGGATTATAGTCTTCTGCCTTCTATGATTAAATCAATTATACATTTTGTCAAGTCCAAAAGTCCTAGAATTGTAAAAAAATATATTTAGTTCTTACAAGCAGAGATTAGGTGAGGTAGAGAGAGGTCATACCATCCTTGTTAAGGTTTTGACCAGGTTTCCTTAACAACTTATGGCAAATGCCGGGATGGCTAATGCGTCGCTTGCTCCGGGTATCGGGTTTTTGCGCGGAATTTTTAAATTACTTTTTGTCTTTTGATGGAAATCTATGGTCATGTTATTTGTTAATGAGCATACATTTCTATTTTTTTTTCTTTTTCTTTTTTTTTACTTGTTTATTATTTGTTAAATTGTTGTAATTAATTTGTATTGATGTTTGGAGGACATTGTAGCTAGATTGTATTGATGTTTGGAGGACCTAGCCACCGAGGACTTGTGCCTCTAAGCAGGTCGAGGAATAAAGATTTATTTATTTATTTATTTTATTTGAGACTATATTTTTAAAGGCTTGGCCTTCAACATCAGTCTTTTTAATCATAAATATTATTTTTCATGGGATCATTATTGCGTGGATATTGAAAATTTTTGAAAAAATTTTCTTCTTTCTCAGCTGGTTAGCCAGGTGGAATAATATTTTTTTAATTCTACCTGGCTAACCAGCTGAGAAAGAAGAAAATTTTTCAAAAAATGCCAATATCCACGCGATATTGATCCCATGAAAAATAATATTTATAATTAAAAAGACTGATGTTGAAGGCAAGCCTTTGAAACTATAGTCTCAAATAAATAAATAATATATACAGATATATAATTTCGTGATATATGTTTGGATGTTTATTTGCATCAAGCAGAGGACAACCTCTTTGTTTCTCTTTATAAAAATAAGGTCTGTTTGTCTGTCTGTCTATGATGAAATTGACATCGAGATTCCAGTCCAAAGAAGATCAACTTTCACTAGATATTCCAAGGTTGAGTCCAGTAAATTGTGAAACGGGTTACCATCGGTAATAAAAACGCTTAATAAAAATTGTTTGAGTCGTTTTTGCCATAAATATATGAATTTTTATTGATACCTTTGTGTATAATTACTTTAAATAAGAAACAACATATCAAATTAAACAAACCTGAAAAATCAATTTATCGACCCGAAAAACACATAATGCGTGATTTTAATCTAAATCATTTGAGGCGTTTTCGAGAAACTGATTCTATATATATACAAGAATTTGCTCATTTAATAGTATAAGTTATAAGAGGATATTTGTAAAATTTCTCACGATCAACGAGATCAAATAATGATCTCAGATCAAAATATTATCTGTCTGTCTGCCTGTCTCTATGTTAGAACATCTATTAGTATCTCAATATAATTAAAATCTAGCAAGTTTTTTGAATTTTTGAAAAATTAAATTCTTTCAAAATGTCAACATTCTTTTTTACTTGAGAAAAATGAAATTTAAAGTCAAAAGGCGTTATTAGATATGTTTAATTTAGATGTCAAAAGATCCCACTCTTTCGGGAGTATAACTAATTAGACGAATTTTACATTATATTCTGTTGTAGCTTAAGTGGATTTTTTATGCACCATATATTAGCCATTCACTGCACAAATCGATTAACTCCATAAAACAAAATTGGAGAAATGTGATGAAATAATGCTACATTATTAGATTATTTATTATTTGTCAATGACCAAAAGAATTTGGGAAATTTATTACAAATATAAAAAGCTATGACTGAACGGCTCATATATACATATTATATATTTGTTTATTTTATTTATATTATTTTATTTATATATTTATTTAGTTTATTCGTTATTACTTTACCATACAGGGTATGGTCAAGTAATGTAATCGTGCATGAAAAAAATGTTTTTTTCCTTCTTTTTTTCGAAATATCCCAAAAACGTCTGAAACTATTTTGATTTAAAAAATTGAACGAAACCTTGGCATTTCGGTCTACAAAAAAGCTCTAATAATTGAACATCGAAAAAATTATATTTTTCGAGATAACAATTGTTTTTTTAAAATGTCTGTTAATTAGTCTGTCTGTTAGTCCGTTAGTCTGTGCGTTACCAAATTGTTGTGGACGAGCTAGCTCAAAAACTAGCGTGAATATCAAAACCAAATTTCCACGTAGTTTTGGTCCATTGAGCTGATTAGATTTTGGTGCATATCGACCCAAAATTAAGGGGGGTGCAGAGGGTTTAAAATTAAAAATCTAGGCCATTTGAGCAAACATAACCAAATTTTGTATACATAATCAGTGGGACCCCAGAAGTCTAAAAATGCAAAAACTAACCCCCTCCCCTACATGATTATAAATAATTTTATTAAATATTAAATATAAGTGAGGGGCCAGGTTGTATGGTAAAGTCGAAGTGGATGGCCACATCAGAACACGTCAGAACACGTTAGCTTATATTATATATATATATATATTTATATATATATACCTACTCGTATGTAAATGTTTATTTCCATCAAGCAGAGGACAACCTCATTGATTTCTCTTTATGAACTCGGCTACACTCGGCAAAGAAAGAATATTTTCAGTTTAAAACATAATTTATTTGAAACTATGTATATATGGTAGTGTCGAAGGGTTTGCCTATAGTCTATTATGAATCGTTAGTATATTATACTTGTATATATGGTATTTATTTAATCGAATTTTAGACTGTGCAACTAATTCGATAACATTTTTATGGGAGATTTCAAAACGCGCATGCAATTCCCGTAGAAGTCAAATACACTATGTCAAATTAACTCCATGGGCGAAAATAAGAAAAAATTCATTGACTCAAATAGGTTTTAGTAAAATCTAGTATAATTGATTTTGATTATGATAGTACATAGATTCGCAAATGGAATTCATTTACGGGTTTTTGTTTGCTTTTGTAGAGTTTGCAAATACATTGAAAATATGATATGATTATATTCTAAATTCCGTAAACAACTGGGAACATGACTTTAAAACTTTAATAGTTTTAATTAATTAAATTGAATGTCCTCACGGAAAGCGAACCAGCCAGCCAACTATGGCTGAAAAACAAAACCAGTTTGGCTCATTTCCAACAAGGAAATATGTATGAATAGAAGAAAGCAATTGCGTATGAAATATTAGCAGCATAAATAGCAGCGCAATATATCTGCTCCAAGTGGTTAGATATAAAGAATAATAGATGATTTCTAAGAGACGACTAGGACATAGATAAAACCGACAATTTACAATAAAAAGACATGAAAGGGTGGGGGGATTAAATAGTTAATATGAATAAGAAAATTAAAACAAGAAATCAAGCAGAGGACATGCTCTTTCTCTATAAATTAAATTAATGATAATTATTATTAATTATACAATGTCCTTACACCTCCCAATCGATCACAGACCACAATGATCGAAAATAATTTTCTCTTCACCCGGGGCGCGATCACAACAAGGCCGTGTATTGGCAGGGTGCGCGACGAAAACGACATCTGACGGCTGCATTAAATCATGCTCTAGAGCCGTAAAAAGAGGTGCTAAATGTTTATAAAATTAATTTATTTTGCATATATACTATATATAAGAGCCTGGATTAATTTGTAACAACGCTGAGAGAATTCTTTAAAAAAATTACGCTTGTCTAGAATCGAACCGACGAACTCTTGAACTAAGGGGATCAGCTCTAGCCATTACACCAATGCAACATTAATATTTATATCTTGATTTCTGTTACTAAAACTATATATTTTTGATTTAGACTTTGTGTCGAGATAATATTGTATTCATTTGAACTCGAATGAAAATGAAAAAACATCAATAGATTTTAAATTAAGAAACATTAAATATATATTAATTAACGAGGCAAATTTGAAATATAATTGTCAGCTCGGATTTTAAACTGATGGCTCCAATCGATTTTCATTAACCAGGCAAATTTGAAATATAATTGTAATTTGGACTCGAATTTTGAAATGAAAGACTCCAATTCATTTTAAATTAAGAAAACATTAAATATATTGATAATTATCCTCCTCCCCCCCTCGCCACTCAAAAATTAAAGAGGCGAAACTTTTAAGAGGCGATGTATTTTCGGTAGTTTAAGGGTATACATTTGGAGTGTGGTTTTTTAAGAGGAATAAAAATTTTTGGACCGAGACGCTGCCCGCCAGGCTTCGAGGCGTGCCGAAGGCACGCACGAAAAGCTCGTTAATAAATTACGTAAAAAAAATCTTAATGACCCTCAAAGGAAAATGGAAACCAGTAGTAGGTAAATAAAAGATATTGAAACATACAACGTTGTAATAACATGAGAGGTGTAATAATTAAAAATAAAAAAAAATCAGCATAGTCAACTGAAATTTTTTAAATAATAATTTATTTTCAATTTATAAATTGTTCTTTTATTAGCCTTGGGTTTAAAATTTTCTAATTATAATTGGTAAATTTTAATAATTTTCAGGCAACGATGAATGTCATAATTCAAACAGGGTTTGAGGCAGTATCTCACAAGATATTATTTCAACCTCAAACAATGAATAAAGGCAAATCATTAGTCACGGCTGGTCATGTCAGAGATGTCAAAGAATTTAGACAATGTGGCAAAAGTTATCTAATAAAATCTAAAGTAATTAGACAAACGTCTGTTACTTTAGTTCCCTATGATACTATCCGTCAACACTAAAAAAAATTTTATTAAAAATCGACACTTACCAAATTCAATAATTCAAATTAATAATCATTACATTACTCCAAAATGATTTCCAACCATACACATCAGTCGGAGTACACATATTACTAAGTTAGGTTATGCGCTACTTACTTTTTTCTCCTAACTGCATTTATCAATTTATTCCGTTTTTCTAATTTCCAACTAGCAACTGGAAATGTATAAAATTTCCAGTCACTATTTTTGCCTATAATTACAGCAACTATTATGCACCATTTTTAATATTACTTTTTATTTGTTTACCCTGAACGTGAGCATGATTTAACGAAAATTTGACCACAACGATCGCTGCGATCGATTCAGTTGTCCCCACCATGCACTCTGCACCCTACCAATATACAATTATAAACTAAGTTAAATTTAAGGAACGAAGAAAAGATTATTTTTATTATAGACAAAAGGATCAGCCGGGGTTCGAACTAGGGATCTTCGCATGTCAGCTGTGATGCCTTTTCTTAAGAGCCTTAGCTCCTATATCCTCTTGGCCACTGATCCCCGAATCCAAACTAATCCTTAATGTCTATATGAATTATGGAATTTCTTTAATCTCTTCCTCGTTCATTTTTCGCAGCCTGGTCTTGACTCATTAATTAAACAATTAAACAATATCCTTATATAAATTTTATAATTTTTCTCATTAATATATCAAAGAATAATTGATATGTCGTCAACGAGAATTATTTTGACAGCGCTGATTTGAAAAAGATATTTTTAATGATGATATATATATTAATGAGAAAAATTATAAAATTTATTTAATATCATTATTTCAAGTTAGAAATATATAAGTTCAAATATTATTTTCACTAAATATTTGACAAAAATTCCCTACATTAGATTCGAGATTGAATCAAATGTAGAAAACATTCGGTTAATATCCTTACACATTCGAACCCTGGCTGATCCTTTTGTCTATAATAAAAATAATCTTTTCTTCGTTCCCTAAATTTAACTTAGTTTATTATTAATTATATTTTGAAAGTACCAGAGTTTTCAAGTTATACATTAGAGGGAATAAGTTTTTTTCAAGACTCTGTAGCCTGATAAAAAAATTTTTCAGTTTTTATCGCCATCTTCCTTAGAGATAGAATAATATCTAAACAGTAGCATAGAAATAGTTATTTCTCTAAAATATAGCTCATGTCCTGGTAAGGGGGCGTCCATAAATTACGTCACATAGTAAGGGGGGCATCCCAGATTTGTGACAAAATGTGACAAGGGAGCCCGGGGGACTTAAAAATTGTGATATCACAAAAGTCAAATTAAAAAATTATAGGGTATAAAAGTGATAGTGTGACGTTGTGACGTCACAATACCGGGAGAACTCAATGAAAATGTGATAGAATGTGAAATCTTGAAATTCGTGTGACGTAATTTATGGGCGGCCCCTAATGACTTATGTGAGAATTTAAATAAAATAATTGAAAAAAAAATTTTGAATTTTACACGAAAAATAGAAATCAATGAAAAGGAGTTGTTCATAGAAAACTGAAATGTGGTGTACTGATTTCAATCAATAAAGTGTGCTTTTATGCCGAGTTCCAGCTTTCTTGCTCATTAGATTCGTTGGCAAAAGCGAATCAATTATCGTCGTCTTAGAGTCTAAACCTGCTAACTCACAACAAGGAAATTTTACAGGGCAGAGAAAAAAACAAACAAAATTTAATATTGTTGTTATGGAAAGAAACTATTTTTCACATGTTTTTCGAAACCTTACGATCGTAATTTTAAGAAGCAGTTTTACTTGGACGATGCTGCATCTCTTTTTCTTTCAAACGGTATTAATATGTCATACATATATGATATAAAAATGGCTTTAGCAGGTTTACATTCTAAAGCGAAGTTATTTAGGTATCCATAACAACTGACTGCAAGAAAATATGCAATGAATCGCCCAACGAAAAATGCTTAAGTAATATTGGACGTATTATAACGTTATATAACTTATTATAAAAGTTTCGGTATTTTTTCATTATATGTATATTACGCGTTTTCTCTAACTTTAACTTGTGAACTATTTGATGGACAGTTTTTAAATAGTATTGGTGAGGGAGCACGAATGTACATGTAGTTCTTCCAATTGTTACAATAAATTAGGGTCACTAAATAATATTTTCCTTATTATTATCTTTTATTAAAAGTAATTTTGAATTATTAACGATGAATTGCTGGAAACATTTTTTGTATCCAAAAAGAAGTAAGAAGTTGAGATAAAATAAAAAAACTTATATGCTCAAGTCGGCTAGGGTCATTCAATTAATAATAATTGATAATATAGCGGAAGTCAATTTAGCCAACGCTCTGCCCGAAATCCGCTGCGTAAACTTTGGTAATCATGATTTAAAATGAGCCCTAATTTGAGTCTCCCAGGTTCCAAGTCGAGTGGGAGAGAGAATGCCCAAAACTTTGCTCTCGAATTGCTTCCAATGTACATTCAGTGTGAGTCTGTCTGTCTGTCTGCCTGCTTGGCTGTTAGTCCTTTCAATTGAAGATAGTTCCAGGACTCCCGGCCCGATCTATTCATTCATCGATGCAAGTTAGTTTCGAAAAGCTCAAGACCCCTTTGCCCCCCCTCGCGGGCTGTTTCAATAGACATCTCTAAATAATAGCTGGTGTCCTCATCTTCGCCCTTCGCTTTCTGGTCATTAAGTGAATTATATGTGGATAAATTAGTCCATTGTAAACTAATAATACTTCTCTAATGGTGGTCTCATGTCAATGTCTATTTATTAGATAAATGACTTTAAATAATATAGACAAGATGTCTATTTTTAGCTCGAGTTTTGTTCTAAGAAAATCACAAGAGGGTGTCATCTATTAGATCCGAGATGGGTGAATTATTTTAAATTATATGACAGAAGGGTTGTTTTTACCTCCTGGGAATTGAACACGAGTGCCAAAAATTAGCAATTCGGGTTATTTGGCTATTCTGTGAGGTGAACCTCTGAAATATGTATGGGTGTAAATATTGCACTGAAAGATTTCAAATCTTCATTTGTAAAATTTTGCAGTCTTGTGATCCCAAATTTAAACATATAACCATGCCGTATAGTTTAAAAAAAGATGTTTGAGTGTTCTGAATTTTAAATTTATTCAAAATCTGGAAAGGCATTGAAATGGGATTTTCCCAATTTTTATTTTTTTTATTTTACAACCCAAAAATCACAAAGAATCTACAACAGGGACAAAGAATCTACAACAGAGTACAAAGAATCTACAACAGGCATTAGAAATATCATACATGTGTGCAATCATAATCTCTGGCCAAATAAATATCGTTTAACATGTTCATTAAAATTATTCAGAGTTCTCACATCTTTCAAATCTTCAGGCAGTTCATTATTAAACCAGATCACTGCAGTGTGGGAGATATTCCTCTGACTCACATTCCTGGAAGTTGGCAGAACATGATAGTGCTGAATGGCTCTGGGGTTGTGTCATTGTTAAATAGTAACCTAATACCAGTAAAGATCAAGTTATTTTTTAATTTTTAATATTAACATCACTGAATCAAGTTTAATTATTTATATGACCTTCAATAGTCTCAATTCATTTTATAATGCTAGAGTGTTTGTTCTATGTTCTCTGCAGAATATTTTTTTTAATGAAAATGATGAGAGAAGGAGTTACACCAAAAAGGTGCATCCCTAAAGGCCTGGATTGGCCCCTCGGGTCGAAGTTATCTGTGGATACGGGTCTTAAATCGCTGGAATATAAGCTTGAAAGCATGATTCTGAGAGACCTGGAGCTCTTGAATATATGAGTTCAAATTGGGAATGTGTGGAAATAGATGACTTTAAATTTTTAAGTAAATCCACAAGAGTATCTATTAGGTTCACGATTGAATGGATTATTTTTAATTATATGTCAGAAGGGTTGTTTTTACCCTTTCGAATCGAACCCGAGTGCCAAAATTGGCAATTTGTACCACTAGAACGAAGGTTATACAATAAGAGAGGTAATTATCTTTAAATTCAGAATAAATTCACTTGTTAAGTAACTGTTACTGTTACTGTAATAGTAAGCAGGTCCATGAACAAACGAATTTACCTAAACCCACAGGGTGAGAAATATACCCATAGAAATACAAATAAAATATTTCTAGTTAAAAAGCCTGATGATGAAGATCAAACCTTCGAAACAATAAGGAATAAATTATATTTACATATACGTATATATTATAGTCTTATTTATATTTTACTAGCTGCAAGGCCCGCCTTCCGCGGCCCTCTTGCTAGCCAGTGGGCACGCCCCTGGACCCCCAGAGCTTGAACCCCCATCACCCCCCCCCCCACACACCCCCACCATGCCCAACCCCCGCCCCCAACACTCCATTCCGCACCCTAACCCTCACCCCAAAACCCCTCCAGCACCCCCCACCCCGCACCCGTTCCAAACCCCCGCTCCCACACCGCCACCCGCCCCCACCTCGATCCCCTATCCCCTGGACCCCCACCCCCGCTAAGCCCCCTGGACCTCCACCCCCACCCCTGCACCCCTACTCAGCCTCACTCCCCACCCTACCCCTATTCCATCCCCGCACTTCCACCCTCACAGTTTTTGCATTTCTAGCCTTCTAGTGACCCACAGATTATGTATACAAAATTTGGTTGAGTTTGGCCCAAGAGAAAAAATAAATCATTTTTTGACCTCCCCCCATTTTGGGTGGTTAGTTTTTGCATTTCTAGCTCTCTAGAGGCCCAGAGATTATGTATACAAAATTTGGCTGAGTTTGCTCCAAGGGCAAGAATTTATATTTTTTCACCCCCCCCCCCTTTTTTTGGGTGGTTTTTGGGAAATTTTTTAAACACAAAGTTGTCAGAAATCACATCCCCTACACACTTTGTATATCATAAAATTTGCCGTATGGTTAATAGTTTAGGAGTTATTTGATAATTTTCATTCGTGTGCCACCCTAAACCCCTTCTGGGGTCAAAATATCAAAACGTTATATAGCTAAAAACGTAAGTTAGAAGACATCTGATGTAAATATGAAATTTCATAATAATCTCTTCAGCCGTTTTTACGTGAATCGTGAGCAACTTTTCGGAAACCACTGAAACAGACAGACAGACATGACAGGCAGGAATTTTATTGAGGGTGTTTTCGTTCATAACTTTGCTTGAAACGTGTGAAACCAAAATTTGGCGTGATTTCGAGCAACGTACAGACAGAACCTTAATTTTATATATTTAGATTTAAGCTACAAAACAATGACATCCATGGATTTCTTCTTAAAAATCAAGAAATTCGTTACTAACAAGAGAATCTTTTTCAATTTTACTTCAAATAATATTAATTATTTTTCATAATACCATAAAATATATAATTATAAAAATGGATATTGCAATTTTTTCAAAATTCAAAAAACTCGCTTGTTTCTTATTAAAAATAGCAGAATACATCAAATAGATATTAGGATTATTATCAACTTTGTCAAGAAAACCTTTTTACAGAAAATGAATAAAATTTTTAATTGACTTCTCTACTTTTCCTTCTTTTGGATTGGCACTGGAAAATTAATTTAATTAATGGAAGCGTTTTAACGCGTAATGCTCAGAAGACATGGGTATAGAACTACAAGACACAAAACATACAAAATAAAGTAAAAGACGTTTGGAAATTCATTTAATTTTTACTTTCTCTTTTATCATTATTGAAATAAATCCCCGGTAACTTAACCTTTGAAGTTTGTAACAATATTATTAATTTATAAAGCACAATGAGAGGGGTAGATGCTCGGAAATACTCTGACCTAACCTGGTATAGAGAAACGTGACTGTGATCAGGAACACGACGTGTTCTATAGGACCAAGGTGAACAACGGGGGATCTACCTGATAATAATAGAATTTAACTCAGACTTGGTAAGATTAAAAGGATATCGATTTTGTACATCCCGCCGGGTCATGTTATGTTCATTTAATTAAAGTTTTATCAAATTCTGTTAAAAATTTAAAAGTCCCATATTAGAGGGCCCCTTTGGCCCTTAAGAGTTAGTCCGCCATGGTGTATAAGTGGCGTAGCAAGGAAGGATCAACCCCAGAAATATCGAAGCTCAGGAGCCAGTCTTGGAGTGTGCCTCATAGACAAAATATTTTTGAGTTTATTTCCCTTATTTAATGCCAAATAACTTACATTACATTTTGATTTTAAAACTAATTCTCACTATTGATTTAATAAAAAAACTGCTACGGATCGTTGCTAAACTTTATCCAAAGTTATTTGAAATATCAATATTTTTATGCCTTTATTATTAATCATATATCATAGCCTATTTGTAGTCCATGTTTAAAATAAAATAATAAAGAATTTAAAAAAGTACTATCTTACTCTAGAGTAAAGTACTTTATAATATAATTTTACTAAAAACTTTATTTAACCATTTATGTGGTCCCCAAGGTCCTTAATTAGCATATTAAATTTCATCAAAATTGGTTAAGTCATTTTCAAGATATTTAGAAAAAACTAAAAAAGTACTGAAATAAAGTAGTAATGTTTGCGGGCCGATATGTACCAAAAACTAATCAGCGCTTCATTTTGTTAAAATAATGGTAGGTTTTCAATTTCATTTCAATCGGTTCAACGATGTGGAAAAAATCGTGGACGAAAAAAACGATAACATACATACATACATACATACATCCGCACGCACTAAATGAAAAAATCGCACTTTTTGGCCTCTCGACGAGACCCCATGTAATTTTTGGCAAAACTGTCACGTGCTAAAATTCAACCTAATTGAATACTACAATTTGTGACTTTAATGGAGACCATGGGTTCCGTAGTCTTTTCCTGAGGAGCCTTTGAAGTCGCGCTTGCCGCGAGACCGATTACAATACTTTACCCAAGCTTCGCATTGGATAAAGTAAAAGAAAATAAACTGCAACGGATCGTTGCTAAACTTTATCCAAATTCATTTGAAATATTAATATGTTTGTTCCTTTATTATTAATCAGATATCACTTGCAATTTGTAGTTCATATTGAAATTAATTCAAAAATAATTCTCATTTAAGAGTCGAGGAATAACCATCCTATATTGGATTTTTTGACGTTTCGGTTTTTATTGGTAACCATTGCTGAAGACATAGAGGAATCGACTTAAAATCAAAAATAGCCATCGATTCTCATCTAATACTTGTCTGATTCTCATCAAGCTTGAGTTGTTTACCAAAAAAGAATTTAGTCTTTTTGATTTTAAGTCGATTCTTCTACATTTTCAGTAGAGGTTTCCATTAATAGTCAAAACATCAAAAATGAAATGCAATAAGGTTATTCCTCTAGTATTAGATAAGAATCGATCGTTATTTTTGATTTTAAGTCGATTCCTCCATGTCTTCAGCAATGGTTACCAATAATAATCGAAACGTCAAAAACCTAATGTAGAATTGTTATTCCTCAAGTATTAGATGAGAATCGATGGCTATTTTTGATTTTAAGTCGATTCCTCTATGTCTTCAGCAATGGTTACCAATAAAAACCGAAACGTCAAAAATCCAATATAGAATGATTATTCCTCAAGTACTAGATGAGAATCAATCGCTATTTTTGGTTTAAAGTCGATTTCTCTATGTCTTCAGCAATGGTTACTAATAAAAACCGAAACGTCAAAAATCCAATATAGAATGATTATTCCTCAAGTACTAGATGAGAATCAATCGCTATTTTTGGTTTAAAATCGATTTCTCTATGTCTTCAGCAATGGTTACTAATAAAAACCGAAACGTCAAAAATCCAATATAGAATGATTATTCCTCAAGTACTAGATGAGAATCGATCGTTATTTTTGATTTTAAGTCGATTCCTCCAAGTCTTCAGCAATGGTTACCAATAAAAACCGAAACGTCAAAAATCCAATATAGAATGGTTATTCCTCAAGTATTAGATGAGAATCAATCGCTATTTTTGGTTTAAAGTCGATTCCTCTATGTCTTCTGCAAAGGTAAGGGATAAGAAAACAACGCAGTTGCTATGGTTACTTATAAAATTTCCTCCCAAATTTTTAGCATTTCACAGAGAGAAGCCTATCCATTCTTATTTAAGCAAGGCTAAATGAGCTATATTAAAAGGTTCAAATGAATAAATTTTAAAGAATTAAAAAAATTAAAAAAGTACTCTCTTACTCTAGAGTAAAGTACTTTAAATTATAATTTTACTAAAAACTTTATTTATCCTTTTTTGTGGTCCCCGAGGTACTTAATTAGGATATTAAATTTCATCAAAATTGGTTAAGTCATTTTCAAGATATTTAGAAAAAACTAAAAAAGTACTGAAATAAAGTACTAATGTTTGTGGGCCGATATGTACCAAAAACTAATCAGCGCTTCATTTTGTTAAACTAATGGTAGGTTTTCAATTTCATTTCAATCGGTGCAACGGTGTGGAAAAAATCGTGGGCCAAAAAAGCGATAACATACATACATACATCCATCCATACATACATCCATCCATACATCCATCCGCACGCACTAAATGAAAAAATCGCACTTTTTTGCCTCTCGAAGAGACCCCATGTAATTTTTGGCAAAACCGTCACGTGCTAATATTCAACCTAATTGAATACTACAATTTGTGACTTTAATTGAGTCCATGGGTTCCGTAGTCTTTACCTGAGGACCCTTTGAAGCCACGCTTGCCCCGAGAGCGATTACAATACTTTACCCATGCTTTGCATTGGATAAAGTAAAAGAAAAATACGATTAATGAATAATTTTTGTGGTTATACGTTTCAAATTAAATTATAATGATGGCCAAATCCCATTTTAATTGATTACAGACCCTGAAGAAGGAGGTAATAATCATCCGAAACGTCGGTTTATGAATAAAAATATAGTTTAAATTATCTTCTTTTTTTGAATTTTGGACTGCCTCATCAATATATACTCATTTCAAATTAAAGTTTATACATTATTTCCAATTTTGATTCAGGAGAAATGTAAGCATACTGAATAAAAATGAGAATTTAAAAGTTTTTAGTTGAATTAGGTACATCTTTAAAATTTGAAATAAGCTGGCGTGTTCTGATGTGGCCATTCACTTGACTTTACCATGCAGCCTGGCCCCTCACTTATATTTAATATTTAATCAAATTATTTATAATCATGTAGGGGGGGGGTTAGTTTTTGCATTTTTAGAGTCCTGGGACCCACTGATTATGTATACAAAATTTGGTTGAGTTTGGTAAATGGCAAAGATTTTCAGCTTTTTTGACCTCTCCTGCCCCCCCCCCCCCCTTTGGGCGGTTAGATTTTTTGCATTTTTAGACTTCTGGGGGTCCACTGATTATATATACAAAATTTGGTTGAGTTTGCTCAAACCACCTAGATTTCTAATTTTTAACTCCCCTCGACCCCCCTTAATTTTGGGTCGATATGCACCAAAATCTAATCAGCTCTTAATCTCAATGGACCAAAACTACGTGTGAAATTTGGTTTCGTTATTCACACTAGTTTTGTGAGATAGCTCATCCACAAATTTGGTAACGCACAGACTAACTCACTAATTAACAGACATTTTGACAAAAACAATTATTATCTTGAAAAATATCATTTTTTCGATGTTCACTTATTAAAGCTTTTTTGTAGACTGAAATGACATGGTTTCGCTCAATTTTTTTAATCGAAATAGTTTAAGCCGTTTTTTAGATATTTAAAAAAAAAATGAAGGAAAAAACCACTTTTTTCATGCACGATTACAATACTTGACCATACCCTGTATGGTAAAGTAAAAAATCTTAGTAAGCATTAACCTTAACCTTTAGTTAACCTTAGCAAATTTCAAGGTATCAGCTCCAGTAGTTCCTGAGAAATGGCGATTTCTTAAAATATAATTATGTTTGTCTAATTTTTAGTTTTTAGGTCTTTTCTATGTTTTCATAATACTCCCACGAGAACTTATCAATAAATTTGATACAGTTATTAATTTTCAACGTCATTTGTATTTACACTTGTGCCTCTAAGCAGGTCAAGAAATAAAGATTTATTTATTTATTTATTTACACTTTTGATCTAAAATTAATAGTGAAAATTTTTCCCTTAAAATTCGATAAGTCAACAATTATGAAGGGGCGGGGGATACTATGGTCCCGGATAATTCAGATAAAGCCGATTCAAAAACAGTTCCTATGTTAAAATTAATTAGTAGGTACTTTGAGTCACGATTTTTAAAAAATAAAATTAGCCATTTCTTTTGGAGAAAAGCGGGATTAAATAAATAAAATAAGACAAAATCAAAACTTACCAAGATTCCCATCTTATTAATTCTTCTTTATTTTTTCTCTCCATATACAATTTCCTAAAAAAAAAAATAATAAAGATCAATTATTTTAATAATACTTACCATATATTAAGATTTTATTAAATTTTGGTTGAAATCAAAATGAAAATAAAGAGTGGGTTTCTTAAAAAATTAAAATTATAAAATGTTCAAACTAAAAAAATCAAGAAAAATGGAATTGACTATAACAAGGTCCTATAATAAAAAATAATTATTTTTTTCGGGGACTAAAATTAGGAGGGGGTCATAAAATAGAACTATTTATAAATCCTTAGACCTTTTAATCGATTTGTACGAAATTTATCATGTTCATCCTATATAACCTTACGGAAAAAGACTTTCCATGGGAAAGTATGAGTGACACAAAAAAATTTATTAAAATAATAAAATTTTCACACAAAAATACTTTCAGCTATTTCCTCTAAAAGAATTCCATATTTAAAAGAAGATATATGTTCAATTGCTAAGGTAAAAGCACCAGTAGTTGGCCATTTGCTTGAAAAGTGTAAAAAATAAGACTCCTAATGCTTATTCAACTTTCAAAAATATCGCTATATATAGCTCATGTCATCTATTATTTAAGTGTAGAAGATCTTGAACCTCAATGGATTGTTGGAGCAATAGTGGTCAAATGTTTGCCGGATTTGGCGTTGTGCTTCATTTTTGACTATTTTCTTAACCATTGTGCTAAGCAGGTTGCTCCATTTTAAGGAAGTTATACACTAAAATAACTAATTTAGGGTAAGTTTTAAATGATATTCATTCTTTTAAAGTGTCTTTTAAGCGATAAATAAAATGATTCCGACTAAATAATCATACTCTAATTTTTTAGCGGGGGTGGCCAACTACTCATTCAATATTATTCATTTAGCCAGTAGTTGGCCATGGCGGCCAGCTACTGGGTCAATCCTAAAAATTTATTTCACCGTAGACTACTTCATCTGGAACTAATAGCTTCTATGTGGCTGTTAGTAACTTTAGCTGCAAATAATTTTCTTAATATTTTATTAAAACAACAAAAAAATAAAGCAATATCCAGAAAAAAATAAATTATTGACTGTTTTCTTTATTTTAATAAATGAGAAAATTATTTGTTCACCTATGGAATTTCTCATTAGACGTCTTTTGATTGTTTAAACAAAATTTTTTTCATTTATTAAAGCAATATATGTTTATATTCAAACTTTTTGGATGGTCAACTACTGGGTGGCCAACTACTAAATCTTTTGATTTCCTAGGTGGCCAGCTACTGGTGCAAAAAGGTGCCCTAGAAAAATTAATTCCTCTTTGTGTGGTTCATTATTCTAAAATGAAAGTTTTTTTCTCCTTAATTAAGAAGAACCATTTCATGGTTTTTTGCATTTATAACAGGCATCAATTTAAGATTTAAGCTTTGGCAAGAGAAAAATGGAGAAATTTGCCTTAAGTGGCCAACTACTGGTGCTTTTCCTTAATGGGGTCAAAATTGAGGAAGTGGGTGTTTTTCGAAAATGATTAGAGTGTAACTTTTAATTTTATATATTTTCTTAGAAAGACGGACTGGTAAGCGAAATAAGTAGGTTATAATGAAAGGCAGTCCATAAATTATTTAAATTTTATTCAATTTCCGACGTTTCGGAGACTTTTTTCTCCTCCTTCAGGGTATTGAATAGTTATTGATGGGTGAGTATAACTCGTTTTCCATTTGTCTCTCCTTTCAGTGATAGCAACAATATTTTCTCAACATTATAACATAAGTGTACTTGGTTAGAAGGAGAGAAAAAGTCTCCGAAACGTCGGAGATTGAATAAAATTTAAATAATTTATGGACTGCCTTTCATTATAACCTACTTATTAGTTGTAACTCATTTTAATAAATATTAAATATATAAATATAAGAGAGGGGCCAGGTCTATGGTAAAGCCAAATTAATTTCGATAGTAGTGGGGCCTAATTAATTAAATATAAAATATTTTATTTCAATCAATAAAGTGTAGTTTTATGCTGAGTTGCAGCTTTATAGCTCATAACATTTGTTGGCAAAAGTGAATCAATTATTTTTCGATTTTTCTATAAGCTCATCCCTAAATGAAATTATTTAACGTCTACGAGATATCCCTTTTCATTTCCTTCTAATATTGAATAAATCTTGTCCTATAAAATTAATGAATGGAATTAAAATCACTCGGATTAAATCTTTATTTTTTTCTCCTTAATTGGATAGAAAAAATAAGTTTTTTCTCTGGGTCTCAGTTTCGATAACATTATTTTCTCCATTAAATTGTAATACCTTTCTTGGCTAAATGACAGAGCCAGGATCCCCTAAGATGATTAGTCGGGATCTTGTGATTGACATGGGACATGGGACCCCGGGCTGTCCCAAAAGCGTTACATCCGCAGTCATAATTATGACTCCCTCAGGAGACGACCCTCCCCTCAATTCATTTCAACTTAATTCGAAATCTTTCCTGTCCCATCAGTCATAAACTAAGATGTTAATCGAACAAAACGAACAATAAATACTAATTCTCTTTATAGGATTTTATTTCGTAAACTAGATTTTTAAACCTACTGGTTATATGGATATAAATTAATCATTTAAAAAGAGGGTTTGAAAATTCAGTAATCTTAATTATATCTACAGGGTGTTTAAGAATACTGATCGCAAAGACTCAAAGTGGTGATTTTTTGGCCTAATATAAGGTAAACCATTTTATGTAAATTTTGTCTTAAGGACGTTCCCTAATAAATCGATTTTCTTGCAATCCTTTTAAAATTTTGAATACACATATTTATAAGTGACCTTTATAAGTAGAAATTTTTTTCAATAGTCCTTGTGGCACTAAATTTATAAATTTTGACCATTGAAATTCGCATATTTAACACACGAACCCTATCCCGATTGATGTAAAAGCTAATGTTTCATTAAATAACAATCGTAATTTTCTTGAAATTATTTTGAAAAACTGATAATCATTAACTGAAAAAATAACAAATATTTTCCAGTTAAAATAATTGTATCAAGCGGTATTCGTTTTGTATGAAAAATATTAAAAGTTAGGTACTGTTGATGGTTTCCATTTTTTTCTCTCATGGCATGGCAAGTGAGAGATGGCGAGTTGGCAACGTCGCACTAAAATCACTCAATTTTTCCATATCTAAAAAACTTCTGCAGCTGGTGCATTTGAGATTTTTACCTAATTCTCTCAACCTAACTATACTGTTCTCAACTGAAATTTCGGAATGGGCTGTTTCATGAAGTGTTTTTTTTCATTCTTTGTCTTTTAGCGTCGGTAAGAATGCAATGTTGCCAGATCCAAGAAACGACGAAGTGAAAATATTTTTGCCTTTCTGCGCATGTGAGAGTAGGGGAAAGAGCGAACTGCATCTGTGCTATATTAGGGAACATCCTTAAAATGCCTTGTTCTTGGGATATATAGTGTTAATGAAATAACTGAATCAAAAATTATATATTTTCTAATATCTGTAAAACCATAACAGTTTTTAAATTAAATTGTATAATTTTTAAGAAATATCCTACACAGAATCCTATACAGTTATAGAACATTCAAAAAATAGTAGGACTGAATCACAAACTTGATCCAACTACCTACAAAACTAAATCTCCAAAGAATTGTTTGTCCTCACACTTTAAAATCTTTTGCCATTCAGGAACACTACCATCAAAGTTAGACCATCGATTCTTGAACTTGGAATTCGAAGTCCATAAGCTCATTATCAAAAAATATTTTGTCTCTGATACCATATTTTCATCTAGCATACAATTTTGGATGGTTACTTTGCTTGAGTATCGGTCCTATGAAATTTTGTTTGTATTGTTATTAATATTTCTTCTGATTCTTAAGAAAATACAAGCAATTCGTATTCTAAAATTAATCTTTTTTTGAAAAGTCCTCTAAAATAGAATAAGTTTAAGAATCATTGTCTTAGACAATCACTTATAAAAAAACTAGGAACATTATAGGTATGTTGATTAACTTTTGAGTTGTAAGCTCAAACGATTTTAACATGCCAAGTATTTTATTTTAGGATTGTATCTAATAACATTTTTTACACGTTTAAAAACAAGCTTGAAATAATCGACTGGTATGTGCACAACCGCGTGACTTTCACTTACAACTCTCACTTCTTTGAAATCGTCCTAAAAATGTTTCCCTTTAAAATTGGCCCATCGTATAAGTGCACTCACAATGTTTTAATCGAGAAAAATTGTAGAACCGTTTTTGAGAATAAAACCAAAATCACCCCAACCTTCAAATTAAGGTTGTGTCGTTTGAAAACCAAAGTTTAGAGTTGCTGGCTGATTCGTAGCTTAAGTTTCAAATTTCGTTGCTGTGTGAGTTACTGATGCTGGGATATAGCAGAGCACATACACACACATACCATTGAATTTTCTGTTGAGTTTTTACTCTGAAGCCCACAAAATCCGCTTTATTTTTCTAAACTCAGTTTATATCAAGGGCATCGAATAATATCACTTAGAGTTGTCCAAGGAAATTAACTTTTATAAATTTAGAGATGGAAAACTTTAAAAAAATGAGCCTCTCAAAATTGAAGACAATATTTTAACTTTCAAGTTTCGCTATGTAAGTGAATGTAAAAAAATTGTGAACCGATTTATCTCCAAAAGATATTGTAAGGTTTAAGAATTTTAATTTTATTAAATTAAAGAAGAGTTTCGCTCTTTCTTGTTTCTCAATATCGATATTAAAAGAGTATATAAATATTTATTTATTTGTTTGTTTGTTTAGTGATGGTAAGGTAACTGTTTAATAATAATTTGATAACAATATCATGTAATTTCCACTTCTCCCTTTACCTCTAAGTCCATATTCATTTGAGTGGTCAGTTATTAATACCAAGTTGTACGTAATTCATATTTAGAAAGGTTAATTTATTATATTTATTATTTATTATAATGTTGTTAAATGTAATTATTATTAATGTGAAAACAATTGGCTATCCTTCGCAGTAAATGCCACTTAAGAACGAGGAATATTAACAGAAGTCAAACATGGAAAAGAAGGGCTATAATAATAAAAGTAATGATCACGTAATTACTAGACATTATCAATTTTGACTGAGGTTCTCAAGGGGAATTTTAATACTTTAAGGGGGAATTAATCTGCGTACAAATTTCAAAAGTATTAAAGAACTGGCAAAAAACAATCTCAGCTTTTTTCATTAGGTAAATATTAATTATCTTTAACTTTAAATTAATATTTGGTACCTTGTATTTTCAATATTAAAAGCATATAATTTGAAATAAACTTTTTGAGTTAGAAAATCCTGAAAGAGGGAGGGGCATTCTTACAAAATTGCAGAAGGGGTTCATTGGAAGAAAAGTTAAGAACCTCCCTGTTAAGATGTAGTCAGATATATTGATTTTCAAGATATTTTATTGGCAGAATCCATGGTTAAACTGGAAAGTTACTTAAAACTTAATATTATTCTACACGAAGTTTCTGTTTATAATTCTGAAGGCCTGTGAAAAATTAAACTTGTAATCTTCTTATTAGTTGTGATCAGTGCCGTAGCTACGGTCGAGAAGTTGAAGCGGTTTGTTTCTGTGTGTGGGTATGCCAAATCCAAGTGTGCGACCTCGAAAGTGTGGGGCACAACTTTTGGTGGCCAAAAAACCTCGAAATTTTCGGACTTTTTCCAGTTTTTCGCTTATAATTCGAAAACGGCCCATATTTTGTAATAAATAACCGTCCTATAGTAAATTAAAGAGGACTAAATTTCAGATCGATTAAAAAATGCAAAAGTAGTTCGATATTTTATAGGGATCTAAAAACAGACCCTCGGATCAATTTTGAATATCCCAAAAACTCGCACTTTTTTGGATTTTTCCCATTGTGAGCATGAAGGAGCACGTTTTCGATGCTATAATTCAAATCAAGTTTGAATGATGAGTGGTTTTTAATTTATGAAGGAAAAACTGAGATTTTTTGAAAAAAATTGCAGTTTTTCAAAACTTCAACCTCATTGTGGCACGAGTTACTATTATCCAATTAAAATAAAACTTTATTCGAATTGTAGCAAATGTAATATAGTTCAAAAATGTATAGAGTGGTCTTTGTCGAAAACGTGCTCCTTCATGGTCAAAATAGGAAAAAATCGAAAAAAGTGCGAGTTTTTGGGATATTCAAAATTGATCCGGGGGGGTTGTTTTTTGAATTCCCATAAAAATCAAACAACTTTTGCATCTTTTTAATCGACCCGAAATTTAGTCCTCTTTAATTTACTATAGGACGGTTATTTACAAAATATGGACCGTTTTCGAGTTAAAAGCGAAAAACTGGAAAAAGTCAGAAAATTTCGAGGTTTTTCGGCCACCAAAAGTTGTCCCCCACACTTTCGAGGTCGCAAACTTAGATATGGCATACCCACACTATACCAAATGATCCTAGAAAAAAAAATATTTTCCCGCAATTAATGCAAGCTGATCCACTTTTTGGATCCTCTATATACTGGGCTATATGAAATATATTTAATTACGGTTAGTTTGTCATAAGTAACGGTTTATCGTTGCCATCACTCATCCCATGGGCCTTTGATCTGCAATTCTAGCAAATACTCCTTGAGAGCAACTGAAATTTAATCAGACATGAACTAATATAATATTTTACTCTTTTTGTACTTCAGCTAGCTTCATAAAGCATTTTAATATATATTATGGTTGCTAGGTTAGTTATGTTAGTTTTGTAAAGTTATCTTATGGCAACCAATGAACTGAGGGAATGATCTTCGGCAATGAAGGAACCTGACGAGGACGTTATCTGTAACCCTGCATCTTGGTTTTCGTGACCCAGCATTTTGGAAAGGCTCTTTGAGAGCAAGTTAATTACCCTGACCTTTTCCAGATAAATAGTAGTCACTCCAGTATTCAAATTCAATTTTAAGCCCAATCATTTTCTAACTTCATAAAAATGTTCCAGGAATTGAAACATGTCGTTTGGAGGATTTCGAAAAGCGTTAGGGATAACCCGAAGGGTGGCTGATTTTTTTTTATTCTCCTCAACATAGGATAGGTAGCTTAGCATCCCCCTCGTCATGGGTGTTCCTCTCTCTTATCTGTTTGTTGATCTCAGCGGCATTGAAATATCAACTCTACAGATACGTGGCCATGTTTCTTTATCTGTTTCCTCCCAGAGGCCCTCGGGGGTGGCGGTCGATGGCGCTTCTGGTGGCGACGATGACGCGGACGTGAAGACGTGGTCTGCACACAATCGAAACGACTTTTCTTTCATTTCATCCTGGGCTTGTCTTATTATTACGGAGTCTTGTCCCAGAGGGAGAAAAAGAAAAAAACACATTCTCGTCACATATCGCTTCGTACGAGCCAATAGAATTTATCTACTTTGGGAAAGAAAGAAGATATGTCGAGGTCTATAAGCATGTTGCTAAATCCCATTTCCAATTCACAATATTTGAATTTAAACAAGTTTCATGAATCAGAAAATGGGCTTTTTATCTATTAAAATAATTTATCGATATGCAGAGGTGAGCACTTTAAAATACTGTATTATAAATACAATTTTATGTATGTATAATGTACAAATGTTCATATTTCAAATATTTGATGTTTTCTTTGTTTTGTCGAGAGTAGCATAGAATTGTTGATTCATAAATAGAAATCAATGAGGTTATCCTTGATGCAAATAAACATATACCTACAAATGAGGGTGAACCGCGACCAAATATCGCGTGCACCTACTTCCATTTCCAAGTAGAAGACAATAAATAAATGAAGGGGCATTATTATCTAATGAATTCCAAAATAATTTCACATAATTCCAAAGAGGTCTACACCTAATTCCAATCGCGGTTCACCCCTCGCCTACAATTATATACCATATATGTATAAATAAGGATATATATAATTTATTTGTTTGGGACTATAGTTTGGAAGTTTTGACCTTCCCTAATAGCACAATGTTTCAAACTATATAATAGTAACTATATAGTAACTATATAGTTTGAAACATTGTGCTACTAGGGTTCTAATCAGTATTTTTAATGACAAATATTTTATCTATTATTTCTCATCAGTTCAATTACCCCATTGGATATAAATAAATTCATTTTGTTGTTATGGTAAGCTAGCCACATAACAATTGTTTGTTAGTTACAAATACAATTTAAATGTGAGAAGGGGTCGCGTTAGGCTAGGGGTGGCGTGCCAGCCTGCTAACCAAGTGGGCCCGGGTTCGAATCCGACTAAAATCTGGCCTCGGGGTAGAGACAAATCTTAACAAAAAATAATAAGTAGTATCGTAAATTGGCTTATGGCTAGAAAGGCCGAAAAGCCAAAAAAAATGGAAGATTTATTTACTTTTTTTCAATGATGTCAAAAATTTGTCTGAAATCGGTTTGAGCTTGAAATTAGACACAGACACAGTTTATTATATAATAATATTGAACCTGCCTACCGAATTTGAGTTCATGCTAAATATACTCTTTTTATGCGTAACATCTAAACATTCTAAACTATTTGAATGAGAGAATACGTATATAATATATTGGAGTAATGAATGAATTTATAATAATTTCAGGAAAAATCATTATTTTTTGATATTTAAATAAATGAAATTATACATTTATAAGCCAATTATCTTCATTAACTCTCCTGTTGTGTTTTTATTTTCTTATTTTCTTCTTAAGAGCTGATCATTAAAAAAGTATTTTGTTTCTTCTTCTTCTTCTTATTTTAATTTTTTTATTTTAATTTTATTTCATGTAATAGTATATAAGTAGGAAAAGTTCATATTTCATTATTATCTCTTAATGATGAAATTTTCGCTTTCTTTTTCCCCAAATGAGCAAGATATGGATATACGTATAAAATGAAGAGACAATTTATTTTCAACAATAATTTTTTCTGTCTTTGTATCTAGCTTCCCATAAAATTTGAATCAAGACTCTGAAAACAGAATACTTTGATTTTTTTTCTATTTATTCAATAGAATAAATTATTATTATTATATGGAATGTTTCTTCTGACCATAACACCTACGTAGGAATTCTCCGTGTAATTTTAAATAAAATTTTGATCATCCCTAGTTCTATAAGGAATTGAAATATAACCTTTATTCATATACCATTTTTTTTACTTAAAATGTTTTCCTTAACAATGTCTAAAAGTTTTTTCACTTGATTGTAAAATCACCCTGTATATTCGTCAGGGGCGTAGCTAGGTAATCAAAGGCTCTAGTAAATAAACTGCAACGAATCGTTGCTAAACTTTATCCAAATTCATTTGAAATATTAATATGTTTCTTCCTTTATTATTAATCAGATATCACTTGCAATTTGCAGTTTTTGTTGACTTTAATTCAAAAATAATGATCGATTCTCTTTTAATACTTGAGGAATAACAATTCTACATTGGATTTTTGACGTTTCGATTATTATTGGTAACCATTGTTGAAGACATGGAGGAATCGACTTAAAATCAAAAATAACTATCGATTCCGATCTGATACTTGAGGAATAACAATTCTACATTGGATTTTTGACGTTTCGATTATTATTGGTAACCATTGTTGAAGACATGGAGGAAATCAAAAATAACGATCGATTCTTATCTAATACTAGAGGAATAACCTTATTGCATTCCATTTATTTTCCTCACTACCTGGTAGATTTGTAAATACCGGGGTTGAGGTCATTGATGACCTAGCCAATCAATTTCTAATCACTGTAGTTCAAGTTCAAATCTTGAATGGAAATGTAAGTTTGATTATACCAAAACAATTTGCTAGTGGTTCTTCTAACCACAGGCAACTATTTCCATCCGAGTCGATTTTTCCAAATCATTCAAGTTGTTATGCAAATATTATGATGATGATAAATTGATTGCTCTACAGTGTAGGTAATTTGGTTTTCTTTTTCAAGGTACAATTCGAAATTATTGTCTGTCATGATATATTTCACTTTAATTGATACCATTATCTTTATATTACATGAAAAGTCTATCCTCAACATTAATTAATAAATAATTAATGTACTAACGAGTTACCAAGAATCAGCATCATTTCGTGGTTGAATTTGGGCCCGCAATATTAATGAGGCATTTACAACGAATTGTGCATCTATTTGGTATTAATAACCAGCTATTTTTTTGATAATTAATGATGAAAAGGAAATAAGTAGAAAAAATTGATTATTTGATTGTGTCTTTTTATGGATACTCTATTGATGATAAATTTGAAGAAAATATCGAAAACTTTAGAATTAAAATTGGCTAAAAAGGGTGTAAAAAGTGTTTTATTCTCCTCCATTTCTATAAACTATATACAGGGTGGTGACTTGGCCGACGCAGCATAGCGATTACAATGTTAATTTTTGAATGTGCATTTATTTGTTCCCCTAATTATTTTAGAGTTAAAGTTCTTATAGGTTTTTTGTAGAGAAAAAAATACTGAATCCGAACATATTTTTGTTTTCAAATTTTGAAATTTCAGAACCGTAATAATCAACATTATAAATAATTGTATTTTTACAAAAATCACTGAAGTTATTAAAACAAACAAGGCATTTTCATTTGTTGTTTCTAAGTGACGTTTGTTATATTTGAACTTTTTAAAATCAGTTCTTATTAGAATTTATTGATTACCATAATGAGAAACTCGTTAAATTTGAATGGGCTGAGTTTTGTATTCGTCATTGATAAATAAAAATAGTAGATTCACGTAGATGAAGTTTAGAACGAGCTTTTAAATTTTCACAAGAATAATCAACGAAATTATAAGTAATATTTTTAAACGTAATTAAAACAATAAAATTAGTAATGTAAACAGAATTTAATTTTTTAACATAATTAACAAATGCATAAAATTATAACAAAAAATAACAATCATAGCAAATGTTCGAATAAACCACCATTTACCACTAAACAATGGCCCAACCTTTCGTAAAATTCTCGTCTGACATTTGCTAATTGGTATTGTGATATTTTATCACATTCGGCTTGTATACGATTTTTGAGTTGATCTAAGTTTTGAAATGTTTGTCCAGAGTAAATCTTTGATTTTAAATGTCCCCAAAGAAAAAAATCGTTGGGAGAAAGATCGGGGGACCTTGCAGGCCAGCTAATCGTAAACCTCGGACCAATGATTTTATTCTCAAAATGATTATTTAAAAATTCACGGACATCGCGGCTGTTATGTGCAGGGCAACCATCCATCTGGAACCAAATATCTTGGTTTTCTCGAGCAATTTCCGTTACAGTCGGAACTATTTCCTCTTCCAATAACTGCAAAAAGCGCAGTCCAGTTAAATTTTCAATTAAGAAAAATGGTCCTAAAATGCGATGACCGAATATTCCCGCCCAAACGTGTTAATAATTCCATGACCTCAGTGATTTTTGTAAAAATACAATTATTTATAATGTTGATTATTACGGTTCTGAAATTTCAAAAATTTGAAAACAAAAATATGTTCGGATTCAGTATTTTTTTCTCTACAAAAAACCTATAAGAACTTTAACTCTAAAATAATTAGGGGAGCAAATAAATGCACATTCAAAAATTAACATTGTAATCGCTATGCTGCGTCGGCCAAGTCACCACCCTGTATAGTCAATTCGAAATTTCTTTGCTTTGAGCGAGGAGTAGAAAAGACTCTTCTTTCCATTAACTTTTAACTTTATACTTGTTTTGAATGAGTTGCACTCTGGTGGATTATTAAGAGTAATATTCAGATATAATTATTATTTCATATATTTAATAATATTTAAATTTTATTGAAGGTTAATTAATATTTATTACTTTGTTAGGTGTCTTAAACGTTTCAAAACAGAGAAAAGAGGAGAATTAGGCTTTTGTGCGGGGTGCCCCGATTCTGCACCAGAGTGAGGATAAAATAACGGAGTATAGAAATCGAGGGGTGAACCTCGGCCTAATATCGTGTACACCTACTTCCACTTCCACTTTCATTTCCAAGTAGAAGACAATAGATGAAGGGACATTATCTAATGAATTTCAAAATAATTCCACATAATTCCAAAGACGTGTGCACCTAATTGCAATCGCGGTTCAACCTCGATAGAAATTTTAAACCAAGTTTGAATAAAAGAGAAGATATGCAGGTTTTGTATGATTGTTGATTATGAAATTTAAGAAAATTGTCTTATTGTGAAAACACTCATATAAATTTGCAGTTACACAATAAATATCAGCAATTATTTTGAAACTTTTTTTAATTTAAGGGTTAAAAAAGCCCGTTTAAATTAAGGAAATTCAAAAAATCGCTATTTATTATTGTAAAATACTAGTAATTTAGGAAAATGTATAATTCGAAACATTCATCCACTAAATTTTAGAATAAATGTCACAGGTATAGATTCAAAAATCAAGAAAATATTGAATTGCCAAATCATCAAAATTTGTGGAAACATATGAGTGTTCAAAAAGTTTAAATATCAAACGGTTGTAGGTAATAAACTTAAATCTGGCATATGTAATAAAATTGTATTAATAATCAGCAGTACGAAGGATTTTTCTTCTTCAAGTACTATCATGCTCGATTTCGATCATTAGCTGCTGAACCGCGGACCTAACATTATCGTGTACACCTACTTCCACTTCCGCTTTCATTTCAGTAGAAGGATCAACAGATGTAGGGGCATTATCTAATGAATTCCAAAATAATTCCACATAATTCCAAAGACGTGTAGGTACAACTAATTACAATCGCTGTTCAGCCCTCGGGTATTACTATGGAGAGCATCCTCTTAGGGCCAGTTATAAGTCGAGTTGGTAAACTCCTTTTAAACGTTGAAAAGGCTAAAACCTTAAAATTCACTTTGTCCGGTGGGATGGCCATTCAGATGAAAGTGCCTGTCATCCGATTGGCCTATCCCACAGGGCACAAGGTGAATTTTAAGGTTTTAACCTTTGTCAACATTTAAAAAGAGTTTGGCCAACCGACATACAACTGGCCCTTCATAGTATAATTTTCCAGGGGAAATTGTTCAGGGTGGGGGGGGGGGGTTTCCCGTTGCCTTCTCCTAGGTTCGTTGAGCCGTCTTTCGTTTTTGACAGAGATGAAAATTGTTCTGACTGGAGCGCGATTTGATCTCGAAAAAAGTCAAACGTCTTAGCCACTGAACAAACGACAAAAATTGTCATATCAGAAAAATTTGCGTAGACGTACGAATTTTAATAAGGTTTTCACGTCTCCAACTAATTTCGACTATTTCACAAGCCACTAGCTAAGATCTAGGTCTGTTCATATTCTCTTGAATTTACCTTTCTTTGTACTTTATTTTTCTGGTGATGAAGGGAAAAATCTAAAATCGATTTATTTTATTTTTATTTTTTGAAAAGTTATTTCATATCATAATCCTTGATGAAGGCTCTAAAGAATGATAAGGGCTTAAGATAAGAGCACAAGTGAAAAGTATTTTGAACCTGACTAGAATCTTTTGAAAAAGAGCAATATCTGCTCTTAATGGTTAGAGTTTCGAGAGGAATGGGTGAAACAGCGAGCAGCGAGTATGTGGGCGGAATACCACACAAGCACACAAGAAGCAAGCTGCTTGCTCGATATGCTTAAGGGTTAAAGGTTAAGGCAGACAACATATCTAAAAACAAAATTAGATAGATATAGATTTAAAGAGAACGAGCACAGAGGCTGCTGCTACATGCAATTGAATTTAACAAACAATTTGAACGGTTTTAGGATATATAATTTGTTTTTATGAGTGGTTATCATTTTATTTTTTTACAAGGGTGGATTATTAGTATCAACCCCCATTCAGAAGGATTATGAAAACACACTCGGCAAGCGAATTCTGATTTTTTATGTTTATTTACTTGTCTGTCTAGATCCCGATAACCATATTAAGAAATAAAGAAGTTTGGAGATTTGATTTCGAGGGTCAGTGGTCAGAGTGTCGGGCCGATGTCCTGAAGTACGCTGGTTCGAGAATGAGTATCGGCAGATATTTGCAGTCGACTCTTGGAAAGCAATGGCAAACTACCAAGAGTATAATTGCCTAGTCAACCTCTCCAAACTAGCCGTTCGCAACCGGCGTTAAAAAGTAGGGCCCGTATATCTGTGTAAAACAGCTAAACACACTCAGCACAGGTATATGTGGAGAGGACCCGACGCCCGTCCGGGCATAGCCTATAAGAAGAAGGAGATTTGATGCTTTGATAGTTTAGTTGCTTATCGAAAGAAAAGTTTCGGCAGAAACGATTTAGATTGCACATTTTTAAAATCTCAAATAAAATTAAAAAAATATAAATTACATGGTAGGTTTCACAAAAAAAAATGAAATATTGCTTATGAGCAAGACTCTATATATATATAGATAGTATTTCGGGCGACGAGCGGGAGTTTATATTGATACTCCCGATATATATATAATTATAGAATCTTGCTCATAATAAATATTTCGTTTTTAAGCTATTGCATAGCTTTTATCGCGGGCTTTGAGCGCGGCGACCGAATCGAGAAATTCCGTAACGAAAATAACCTAACAATCTCCTCCAAGCGGTCAGTCGAAAGCCAGCGGAGTCGCCCGACTCTTGGCGGAGAGGCGGCTCGAGCGGGGGAGATGTCCCTCCCCGCCGCCGCCCACCACTCCTACACGAGACTCGAGCGACTCGACTGACAGCCGACCGGCGGATTTAAGAGGTGGGGAGGGGGCTTTCAAAGGATCTCATTATGTTTTGTTTTTTTTTGTGAAACCTATATTTTTTAAATTAAAATTTTAATTTTATTGAATATGTTCCACCTGTGCGACACATTTCAATACCTATTTCTGTGGTCGTCGTTATCTAGTGCTGTAGAGGAAGTTTAGTGATAGACTCTGCGCATTTTAAGTTTCCAAATTCGCACTTGTTTACATATCAGTATAATTCAGCCGCCCAGCGAGAGGCTTAACAAACACCAGAATGTTAAAAAATCAAAATAGCTTTGATCTTGAGATTACAGAAAAGAAAATTTGGAATCGACACAATAATTACCTATCCTTTAAAGTTACTTAATCAAGAATTATGTTTTTTAAATCCACAAGGTCTTGTATACGGAATTTATTTGAATTGAAATATTTATATTTGTTTAAAATTGAGAAATTATTGATATACTGAGATATTCAATAAAAGAATGAATGAATTTCAACAAATAAATTTCGTATACAAGCATTTGGATTAAAAATATAATACTTGATTAACTAAATTAAGGGATGCTGTGTCAATTCCACGTTCCCTTTTCTGTAATATTGAGATGAAAGATAATTTGATTTTTTTAACATTCTGGTTTGTCAAGCCACGTCGCCGGGCTTATGAATTATGCTGAAATGCCAACAAGTGCGAATTTGGAAACATTAAAAGGCCCAGAGTCTATAAATAAATTTCACCCACAGCACTTGATAATGACGACTCCAGATATAGATGTTGAGAAGTCGTGCATTGAGATGAGATTTTCTCATTAAAAATGTGCAATTTAAATGTTTTCAGTCGAAACTTCACTTTCAATAAACAATTCAACCACTAAAGCGTCAAATTTGAAAAGTTCATTATTTCTGAATTTTTGTATTATTAGAATGCTATTCCGAATCGAAACGGGTGTGTTAAAATATACAGAGTTTTCCATTATCTATAAATATAAAATTAATGGTTTGTCTGTACATTGCTCGAAATCGCCCCAAATTTTGGATCTACACGTTTCAAGCAAAGTTATGAAAGAATATCCCCTCAAGAAAATGCCTGTCTGTCTGTTTCACCCACAAAATTTAAATAAACTGCAAAGGATCGTTGCTAAACTTTATCCAAATTCATTTGAAATATTAATATGTTTATTCCTTTATTATTAATCAGATATCACTTGCAATTTGCAGTTCATGTTGACTTTAATTCAAAAATAATGATCGATTCTCATTTAACAGTCGAGGAATAACAATTATACGTTGGATTTTTGACATTTCGGTTATTATTGGTAACCATTGTTGAAGACATGGAGGAATCGACTTAAAATCTAAAAGAGCGATTGATTCTCATCTAGTACTTGAGGAATTATTTGTACCTAAAATTGTAAATTAATATGTCAAACTATATGTAAAAATATAAATGTAAAACTATAAATGTAAAAAAAAAAATAGCCGAGAAGGCTAATAATAAAGATCAATCAATAACCATTCAATATTGGATTTTTGACGTTTCGGTTTTAATTGGTAACGATTGCTGAAGACATGGAGGAATCGACTTAAAATCAAAAATAGCAATTGATTCTCATCTATTACTTGAGGAATAATAATTCAACATTAGATTTTTGACGCTTCGATTATTATTGGTAACCATTGCTGAAGACATGGAGGAATCGGCTTAAAATCAAAAATAACGATCGATTCTTATCTAATACTAGAGGAATAACCTTATTGCATTCCATTTTTGATGTTTTGACTATTAATGGCAACCTCTACTGAAAACGTGGAAGAATCGACTTAAAATCAAAAAGACTAAATTCTTTTATGGTAAACAACAATTTTTCTGCGGTTGACCTTCTTCACTGTCCATGTTTCTGACGCATACAACATGACAGGAAAGACCAGTGATTTAACTATTAGTTTTTTAGTGTTGATAGTTAGGCTGTTATCCTGCCAGATTTTTTTTAGTTTCGTCATCACAGATCTCCCCATCTGAACACGCCTGTTGATTTCATCGTCACATCCGCCCTTGTTGGTTATCATGGACCCAAGATATATGAAGTGATCGACCACATCGTAACCATCGATTCTTCTAATGTTGGACATGTTTTATTCGCTCGGTCGATAATCATGATCTTAGTTTTGGTATGATTTATCTCCAGCCCATACTCTCTGCTTACTTTTTCAAGTCTCCCAAGGAGCTGGACTAATTCTTCTTCCGAGTTTGCAAGCAGGGCTGTATCATCTGCATATCTCAAGTTAGTCAACTTCACACCCCCCACAGAGACGCCACCATTGGTGCTGGAGGCGAATGTTACGTATTCCCTGGACAGCGCGGCGAACAAACGTCTCGATTCTTAAGCAAGTGCGGGCTGACCAGCGTCTGTCAAGTATTGTGCTCACAAGAGTCATGAGATACTTTGGCCATCTTACTCGTACCAGTGATGGGTTGGAGCGGATCGTGATCCAGGGAAGAGTTGAGGGTTCACGGAAAGGGGCAGATCTCCGGCCAGATGGACCGATCAAATAAGGGAGGGGACCGCCGCGAGCTTCCAGGGTGCTTCGACGGTGGCCCGCAATCGTTCCAAATGGAGAGCAGTGATCCGCAAAATAAAATCTATGGGCGTGTGGAGTCAGTAGGGTCACGTAACTTCTGCAAAGAAGAATGCGACTTCGAAGAAGAAACAACTCAAGCTTGAGTCAAACTTTCGCCATGCTTCGCATTGGATAAAGTAAAAAAAATCATACTATCAAGCCTATTTAATATATTATATAATTATTATTATTCAGTTCCATTATTTAGATATTAGATGTGACAAATCAGAGGAAATAAGGAACAATTAAACACAGTATTAAAACATGCGATCAATTGCGACGCTTCGCCAATTTATTATAGCTTCATCAGGCTCTTGATCAAATTTATAAAACACTTCGTCATTTATTTTCTTACTAATTAGAATATATAGAATTATAAATTTGATCAAGAATCTGATGAACCCATAATAAATTGGCGAAACGTCGCAATTGATCGCATGTTTTAACACTGTGTTTAATTGTTCATTTTTTCCTCTGATTTGTCACATCTATTATTATATATTATTTCCTTTACCTTATTTTAAATGATTTTATTAAATTACCTTATAAGATAAAAAACAAGTGCGTATTATATTTATACCAGCTGCAAAGCCCGCCTTCGGCGTGCAACTTGCTGTCCAGGAGGCTACGTCCCTTGGACTCGGGTGACCTCCCCACCCCCAGTACACCGCTGGTATAATAAAACAATTTATAATCACCCAGGCAGGCCCCGTCCAAGACTTTCTAGTATTTTTGTTTAAAAATTTTAGATTTTAAATTATTTTTAAATTAAGTAACCCGTATTTATTTAACGCCAAAGCACGGTCAATCAAAGAGATCACGTTGTCGTCCCGCAAGCCCATTATTATAATAGATATTATAAACAAACCTAAAACCGTTTTTTATCAAGAAAATTGTTCAAATAATGAACCAATTTGTTATTTTAAAAAGGATGATTTTATTCAATTATCGTTCAAATAAAATCTATAATAACAAGGCAGAGAAAACTAAATTTCGATATATAATAACCCTTAAATATATAAAGAAAAAAAATGGAGTAGAAAATTATATATAGGTACTTATTTAAAAAAAAAAAAATATAAAAAAAATATAATTCAGAAAAAAGAAGCGAAGATGGCGAAAGTTTATAAAATAAGAAGATCTAGAGGAACAGGATAGGGGTGGGGGTGGGGGAAAATAAATATTTCAAAAGAGAAAAAGTAAAATGAAATTGTTTCAATCCTATCTGTGTATAAAGCATGAGTGATTTTTAATTTTTTAAGTAATGGGGGTAAAAAATAAAAATAATAAAATTTAAATGAATTCACTCATTCTTGATTCCTGGTATTTTTTGAGCCGCTTATAAGGGACGAGGGAGATTCAAAGGGGGGGGGGGGGGGGTGTATAGGGTTGAAAATTTCAAAGTAAATAGAATACAGTTATATCGCATCGAGAAACGAATAATCACATCTGTTTCTATTTATTTAATATTTCAATGTCTTTATATATAGAAAATGTTGATTTTTTTTTTACCTATATATTTTAATTAAAGTAAAACAAACGTGGTTTTTTCATTTGAAATTAGAATGAAACAAAAATATTTAAATAATAAGTGAGTGGTAAAAAAAACGTATTGAAAAAAAATCATTCAACACAAAACAGGATTAAATTGCTTGTTCATTTGTATTATACAAAGAAATAAAGTATGCACGATGAATAAAAAATTACCTCATTATCAGTCTTAAGGTAGTTTTTTCCTCAATAAGACTAGCAAAAAGTTAATGCTAGAGTATATAGAACAGACAATAAGGATTCATAATTCATAAGCCCAAAACTTTTTGCTGTTTATGTACTACTTCTAGCCAATCCCGTGCTCGTTTGACAAATCTGGCAACACTGTCCGAGTTTGTATATATTTTATCATAGAAATTTCAGATAAACTACATTAAAAAGGTAGATTTATAAAACAAAAAGTTCTTAATAAATGAGTGAAAGCTGTAGCGACAATGGCTGAAGCGAAAAAAAGTCAAAAAAGTACTAAAGTTAACCCACTTTTTAGGTTAAATGCATGCGTTGTTGCCAGCTTGTTTTAGTGTAAATTTTCATTATTCATTTTTCATTATTTATTCATTATTATTTCAGAAACTGTGTTGTAAAAATGAATTAAAATTTTCTTAAAAAATGTATTAGTTATTGTTTAATGTTGGTTTAGTTTTTTATAACAATGGTAAGAAGAGTTTCCTAATTATAATTAAATATGTATGTAAACTTTCCGATATCCCGTATAGTGCAATGTATAAGAGTCTGAAAAACTATATTTGGAATTTACTATCTCTGGAACTATATTGTTCATAAATTTCAGAAGTATTTAAATAATAATCTGTCTAAATCTCAAAAAAATCATAAGAAAACACCTATGGTGAAACAACTACCTTAAGGAATAACAATTTTACATTCCATCTTTGTCGTTTCGATTATTATTGCTAACTATTTTTTATTTTAAATCAATTAATCCATGTGTTTAGCATTGGTTACCAATATAAATCGAAAGTTCAAAGATGCAATGTAGAATGGTTATTCCTTAAGTATTAGATGAGTTTCGATCGTTATTCTTGATTTTCACTCGATTCCTACAGATTACCAGCAAAGGTAAAGGATATGATAACAACGCAGTTAGCTATGGTTACTTATAAAATTTCCTCTTAAATTTAGCATTTTACCTACGCCTATCTATCCATTTTTACTAAATAAACTCTAAAGAATTTAAAAACAGGTAGGTATACTCACTTACGGTAGAATAAATTAATTTAAAATGTAATTTTCCTAAAAACTTTATATAAGATTTTTGGAGGTCTTCAAGGTACTTAAATAGAATATTGAACAAAATTGGTTTAGCCATTTTAAAGATATTTATAAAAAACTAAAAAAGTATTAGAACAAAATACTAATTCTTAAGGGCGTATATGTACCAAAAATAATCTCCGCTTCATTTTGTTAAAGTAATATTATGTTTTCAATTTTATTTCAATCGGTTGAACGGTGTGGAAAAAATCATCGGCAAAAAAATGAATCTCTATATGCATACATACATACATACACCCCCACGGAATAAATGAAAAAATCCCTCTTTTTTGTCTCAGGGCCCAGACCCATGTAATTTTTGAGGTCCTAAAACAAATTGTAGTATTCGTTCAAGTTGAATTTTACGACCTGACAGTTTTGCCAAAAATTACATGAAGTCTCGTCCAGAGCCCAAAAATAGTGATTTTTTCATTTTGTCCGTGGGTAGTATTTATGTATATAGTATGGATTCCTTTTTTCAGAGATTAACCCTGCTTCGCTATGAATAAAGTAAAAAAATTGACAAAATTACTCAACACAAAATAAAATTAAATTGCTGGTTTATAAACACACAGAGATAACCCAGGCATAAATATTATCGGATTGACAGCTTTATCAATCTTAAATCAGATTCTAAAATGTTGATAGAATTAAAATAAAATAAAAAATATTCTCTTTGATTTGATAAACCATTTATTATATGATGCGGGCGTAGTAATGGAGGGCAAATCCCCCACTGCGTGGGAAGATACATTTTTTTTAATGTAAAATTGTCAATGCAGTCTGAGCAGCCGTTTTTTTGATTAATCGTATTTTTGAACGAATGTGGGGGAAGTGCGAGAAGGGGTGGAATATTAGTAGAAAATGACTTATATTACTCAGCAAATGGTTGGTCATAACTTCAACCCCAAAAACCATCGCATTTTTTAGGTCACCCAAAATGCATCCCGCGCGCGGTCACTCGTTTAATTTGGCTTTTAACTCGACAAATGGCGATATATTTATTAAATCGAAGGCGAAATCGAGTTTTTAATAGATAGATTTCGATAAAGTACCAATTCCCTCTCTCCCCACAAAATCGGTTAACAAGTCTGACCATCAAAAATCATTTTTTTATTTTTTTTATTTTAATGAAAAATAAACGCAGATGATTTCGACAAATTCTCCTTAATTGGATTGAGGGAATTAGCAATGTAAATAAATTGCAACAGTTAAATTGAAACAGATATAGATAGCTTCATTTGAAAATCAGCTGGAGTGTGGACGACACCAATTTCACTTACCACATCCCTTTCTTTGAAATCATACGACCACCCTTTCAAATTAATCCTCTCACAATTCAACGGAGATAAAAATAAATTATATTTTAAAAAACTAAAAAACACGCTTCTAAAAAGTACAAAATAATGTAATACTTAATCAAAAAGTGACGGACGCCGAAACTTTTAATTAGTTTCGACGAGCCCCACGCTTTTTGATTAAGTATTACATTATTTTGTACTTTTTAGAAGCGTGTTTTTTAGTTTTTTTAAAATATAATTTATTTTTTTACTTTTTAGTCTTAATTATTTTTATAGAGAAAAGTTTGCGGAATTTAACAGAATGAAATGTATTTATGTTTAATATTTTTATATAATTTCATTAATTATTTTTATAGAGAAATGTTTGCGGAATTTAACAGAAAAAATCGACCCCAAACGAGTCAGTTATATACATACAAACAAACATACATACAGGTGAAACTAATAATAGCAACAATTTTACAATATTTTCCAACATTATACCATAAGTGTACTTGATTATCTCACTTATGGTATAATGTTGGAAAATATTGTAAAATTGTTGCTACCACTGAAAGGGGAGTCAAATGGGAACCGACTTATACTCAGCCATCAATACCCTGAAGAAGGAGAGAAAAAGTCCCGAAACGTCGGAAATTGAATAAAATTTAAATAATTTATGGACTGCCTTTCATTATAACCTTCTTATTTCGCTTACCAGTCCGTCTTTCTAAGAAAATAAATAAAATTACGCAGAATGATTGATTTTTTAAAAAATTCACTGTTAAAAATTTATTGTTTAATTTTAGTATAAAAAATTGGGAAGTTCGGCCTCAAAATTTTTTTAGTACTATTTTAGTAATATTACCAGTATTGTAATCTTAAAACATATTTTTTATTAATACGTATCTAAAATTAATACAAGTAAAAAGTATAGTTACAATTTATTTATGTATTTTTGCAATGAGTTAAAGTGATTTTACCAATATAATATAGTATTTTTTTTTACTATATGGAATCTTGTAAATTTCCTATCTATTTGTATTGTAAGCATATAGTAAATTTACAAGTTTTTTAACAGTGTATGAATAGTTTTTGAGAAAAAAAAACAATAATTAGCCGGCCAAGCAGGAGTTGGACCGCATACTGAGGGTTCCGTACCTTATAACCCCCAAAATACTTGAGATAAAAAAGTATTCTTATTTAGCGTTGATAAAGAGGGAATGAGTGAACTGGTGATTTTTTATTTTTTTTTTTTATTTTAAAGTTGAGTGGTTTCTAAACTTCGACAGGTAAATACTTCACAAGAAGGCTTTCCTTTGATTATTTTCCTTTACATAGCGAAGCATAAACGGTAAAGTATTATATTCACTTTTGAAAGTTTATTTTCGAAGTTTTCTATCTCAAAAATGATAAAAGTTAATTTGGACAACTCGTATTCGTAGATTTTAAGGTATAGAAATTAGAAATAAAAAGGAATTTATAAACATCAGAGACAAAACTCAACAGAAAATTCAATGTACAACGTATTCAATGTTATATCGCAGCATCAGTAATTCACATGGAAATGTGTATGTTATTTTCGAGAATGGAATCAAAGATTATCTCTGTTTGTACGTTTAGTACACCTAGGTTATTAAATAAATAAATAAAGTACCTAAAATAATAGTACCTGAAGTATTATAGAGGACGCGTACAGATGTTCAAATGATGGATGAAGAAGGCTTCCGGTTTCTAAAAGAAAAAAAAAAGCAAATATATATATTATTATCCATCTTATTAGAAAAAAAATGTATAATTCTACAAATTTATAAATTGCTTAATTCAGTGGTTCATATCCTATTATGGGTCGCGAGCCAATTTGGGTTATACTGCTTTCCACATGAGAAATCATTTAGGTTAGGGGTCCCGAGAGAAAAGACCACATGTAAATATTGAATATTTCTATGGACGGGCATGATATAACATATTATACGGAAATTATATTAATAATACGCTATTATATAGCATTAATATTTCATATAGTGAATATTTGTGAATCAATTCTGTAGTAGCCGCAGGTTGGATGGAAAAGTTTCAAGGGGCGGATTTGACCCGCAAGCCGTAGTTTGGGGACCCCTGATTTAGGTAATACTTATAGAGTATGTGACTAATAATTTGAAGTCTATTTATTACTGCTGAATTCATTATTTATTAAATAATAAATATCGAATATTTTGTTAATTAATTGAAATGGTTAATTCTATTGAATGTGTGCACTGTACGTCCTTAATGTTCCACTCTACACGTGTACCTACAGTGTTTGTTCCTACTGAAACGAGTTAAGAGAAGGGTTGGTGGTAGCCTATTGCTTCCGGTTAGTAAATCAAGCCCGAAGAGGCGGAAGAAGCCACGGAATGCGTAGTTCGTTTCGAAATTAAATTTGAAACAAGACAATGGAACATACATACGAGCTGGACAACTTTTCTCCCATTCCAGAGAGTGAATCCCTTACCTTTATATATATATACATAAGGAGAGGTAGAGAGAAAAGGGGATATCTAAAAGCTACCTAACGAGATTTCAAATGAGTTTGCCGAATTAAATGAGAACTAGTAAATTCTCAACATTTTACTAGCTATGTTCGTTGTTAATAACCCGAGAAATGAAATTACCCACCCTACTATCAAAAAGCAAATTTACATATAATTAATTTAAAGGATTAACAAATAATAATAATAATAACTCAATAAAATAAATTGGAGGAAAATCTGAAGACTTTTTCAAAACTCGATACTCTTTCTAAAAGTTTAATGTTTGATTATTTTTTTACCAGAGAAAGTTTTAAGCTTAAAAAAAAAAGTAGAGAGGTAGATTTTATTAATACAAAAACATGTGTGCCGAATTTCCGCACATTAGCTACAAGTGTTCGATAGGTCTTAATATTACAAACTAATTGAAAGAAGAAAAATCTCAATTTTTTTTTTTTTTTATAAGTTAGAAAAATGAAACTTAAAAAATGTATGTCTAACTTGAACTCATAAACTACAATCGTTCAAGAACTATAGCAAATCGATTGTTTTCTGATTTTCTGCATTTTCATCAGAAGTTCGAAATAAGCTATGAAGTCAAAAATTTATTCATTTTTTAAATAAAAAACATTTATGCACTTGGACGAACTTTCTACGAGCTTCTGGTTTTATTTTCTGTATCCGAATCCAGACAGTCAAAAAGCTGTGCTTTAAAATGATTTTTCAACACTCTTTAGAGAATTCTAGACACGATTAAGCAATACAAATTGAGTTTTTGAGTTAATTCAATACTTATATATCTACATAATCGATAATCAGAATTTTAATTATTATCATTTATTATTATTTTTCTAAAACTAAACGTTAAAACATTTGAAATTATTGATATTTTTTTATTCTTTATTAGATCCTGGATATTAATACATTTTTTTGTCAAAATTTTAATTCTACTCATTTATTATCTTTTTACCACGGCGTCTCAAATTTAAAATTTAAAAATTTTGAATGTTTAACTCTCCAAATTGGCCCTTCCCAAAGAATAGTATAAAAAATGGAACAAAAGTCCGATTAAGATGGATAAATTTGGACATCGATTGCCTAAGTACCAATATTTAGAGTTTGCCATAGTATATCAATTAAACGAGTCACAAAAATCGTCACACCTTTTAGCTAATCTTTATATAGATTTAGATTAGATATTTTAAAATATATTGAAAAATTAAATGCAACAAATAAAATAATAAAACTCAAAAATCAAATAAAATGCACTAAAAGGTATAAAATAATTACATATCTAATTTAGTAGCAGCTAAACGACGAAATTTTTACATGAAATCACTTTTTGAATTCGGTGCCAAACACATACATTTTATGAATCTTACTCGACGGATCGTTTGGCGGGTAAATGAAGAAAAAAAACATTGCAAAGGATCGCTTATATGGTATAGTTTGTTTAGCACCGACTTCAAAAAGTGATTTCATGTAAAAATTTCGACGTTTAGCTGTAACTAAATTAGATATATAATTATTTTATACCTTTTAATGGATTTTATTTTATTTTTGAGTTGTATTATTTTATTTGTTGCATTTAATTTTTTTTGAAGTCAGTTCATTTTTCTAAAAATTATTTTTATTTTTCTCTTTTTAGTGATGTTGACAATAGTGAGACTTAAGATAATACCTTGCCAGGATCTCCTAAGAGAAAGATTCGTGCGAATGAATCAGAAAATGATAATAAAATTCAATTCATAAATAGAGGAATTCTCTCGAAACGTTAGCGGGTTTTAAATGAACGCTTTAAGATATTTTATTATAATTTGGATTATTTACTCAAATCAATTGGTGATTTCCTCAATTTTGTCATTGATCATATCATCAGAACTTGACTAAATTAATATGGCACCAATCGGAAACTATACTGAACCCAATGCGAAAAAAAATTATCAAAACCGGTTCACAATTGGCGAAGAAATCGAGTAACATAGACACAAAAAAAAAATTCAGTCGAATTGAGAACCTCCTCCTTTTTTGAAGTAGGTTAAAAAGTAGGAGGCTTATAATTTTACTAGAAGCTAATATAACCCCCCACCCCAAAAAAATGCTATTTGTAAGATGGATGTCAAATCTTATGCTAACTTTAGTAAAATAATTTCCTCTTTTAGTAAGTTTTTGTTTTCTTTAGAATTTATTTTAAATGAAAAAACTTCGCTCATTAAAGATACAAGAAGAGATGTATGATATATATAATAGATATGTAATTTGGGATGCCTTAGCCAGACCTCGTAAGCCGGACACCCAAGCAAAACTTCGCCATCTGCTGTCCCTAGCATATGTACATAGATGTCATATCATACATACATACATACATACGAACTTGACACATTAGCTCCTGTGTAATTTTATCCCTCCTTGTCCTTGTATTAAATTCTCATCTAACAAGTGTCAAAAATCATTTTTACTACAACTTTATTGTTATTAATATTGAAAAGGTTTCCTTCTCCTCATAGAATATTTATGAGCTATCGATCTGCCTTTGTTTATGGCAAATCACCTGTTGATCTCCAATCAATTGACAATAAAACTTAAATTTTATTGTATTTCGAATAGATGAGTTAACCACTAAAATTTAATATGTTTTGTGCAGGTAAAAAAATTCAAATCCGTGAAATAAAGTTACTTTAACTGTACTTTATTTCCGGGTGAATACAATCTTTTTGATTCTGTCTTGTTAAAGTTTAGGCGAAAAGTTTCAAGGTAATAGAGACTTAAATTTGTATAAATAGTAGGATCTACCCAAAAAATTGTTACAAATGTTGTTATCGTGAAGAGAAAACAAACATAAGGCATATACTAGTAGGTATTATAGGATGTCTCTAGTCTATAAACAAATTAAATTCAAAAATACTAATATTAACATGTTAAATTAAAAATAAAAACATTATTTATTTTTTGAAAAGTATCATAATTAAGAAATTAAAAAAAAAATTAAAACTAAACTAGAATCAAAGGTGGCCGTGACGTCAGAGGTCAGCTTAGACCCACTTGAAAATGTATATGAAGAATTTTCATAACAAAAAAAAGTTTACTAGATGAATATTCGTAATAATCATAAGATTATATTCTATTACATATTAGAAATTGTAATAAGTTGATATGTAGCTTGCCCCTACTTTCAATTTAAATCAATTTCTGGCTGCGTCCATCTGTGTATTCAGCAAAATTGCACTATAATTGAGGCGATCAAAAGCAGAGTGGACCATCCCATTTATATGAGAAATCCAGGTTCGAGGCAAAATGATACCTGGCCTGTAATCTAGAAGGACGTTTAAAAACTGAGTTTAGACCACTCTGTTTATTTAGTTTTATCAAAAACCTACTTGATTATAGAGGTTATCAACAAAAATGAGAATTGTGGGTTGGACCACTCTGCTTTTGAACGCCTCAATTATAACATGATTACAATAGAATAAGTTATCACATGAACGAATGTCCATTTATAAGTGTATTATCTATGAAAGTAAATGAAAAATGAAATAATTGAAAAGTTTTTGTTTTGCTGAGAGTAGCAGAGTTGTTGATTCACAAAGAGAAACAAAGAGGTTGTCCTCTGCTTGATGCAAATAAACATACACACATATATGTGTGTATGTTTATTTGCATCAAGCAGAGGACAACCTCTTTGTTTCTCTTTGTGAAAAATGAAATGTTTATGTGGTGAGTGAAACTGTTTAAAGAATGAAAATATACAAAAAAAATTGAATTATACGAAATCCAACTTCTATAGGTAGTTTTTTTTAATAAGCTAAAAAATATTTAGGTACAAATCAACTCCCATTGTATTTCTATAATAATCCTTTGAAGATTTAGTAAAATACAGCTTATAAATTACGCGAAAAAGAGGTTGGGTTTAGATTAAATTATGTTAAATTAATTTTTACTTTATCCAATCCGAAGCATGGGTAAAGTATTGTAATCGGTCTCGCGGCAAGCATGACTTTAAAGGATCCTCAGGTAAAGACTACGGAACCCATGGTCTCAATTAAAGTCACAAATTGTAGTATTCAATTTGGTTGAATTTTAGCACGTGACGGTTTTGCCAAAAATTACATGGGGTCTCGTCGAGAGGCCAAAAAGTGCGATTTTTTCATTTAGTGCGTGCGGATGTATGTATGGATGTAAGCTTGAGTTGTTTGCCATAAAAGAATTTAGTCTCTTTGATTTTAAGTTGATTCTTCCACGTTTTCAGTAGAGGTTGCCATTAATAGTCAAAACATCAAAAATGGAATGCAATAAGGTTATTCCTCTAGTAGTAGATAATAATCGATCGTTATTTTCGATTTTAAGTCGATTCCTCCATGTTTTCAGCAATGGTTACCAATAATAATCGAAGCGTCAAAAATCTAATGTAGAATTGTTATTCCTCAAGTATTAGATGAGAATCGATGGCTATTTTTGATTTTAAGTCGATTCCTCCATGTCTTCAGCAATGGTTACTAATAATAACCGAAATGTCAAAAATGCAATATATTGTAGAATGGTTATTCCTCAACTATTAAATGAGAATCGATTATTATTTTTGAATTAAAGTCAACATGAACTGCAATTTTTTTTTTTTTTTTTTTTTATAATGATATTGATACAAGAAGAAGTTGCACCAAGAAGGTACAACCTCTGAAGTCCGTGGTGGACCCTTGTAACGTGAAGATAAGGGGAGATTTAGGGATTGGGTAGAAGTCGAAGGTATCTGTGGATGCTGGTCTTGAAAGTTTGAAGGTTATAAGTAGCTGGAAAGACGGTCGGGGGAAGAGAATTCCAGTCTCTAGATGTCATAGGGATAAATGAATTGGCGAATGCGTTTGTTCGATTAGTATCTAGTTTAAGCGCGTAGGGGTGTTGAATTTTAGAAAATCGTGTATTTCGGGCAAATGAGGCCTTTGGTGGGATTATCGATTTTATTTCGTCAGAACAAAAGCCATGGTAATATCTATAAAAAAGGGATAGGGCGGAGACAGATCTACGATGGGCTAGGGAGTCGAGAGTGTCAGTTAATGTAGGATCGCCTATCAGTCTTATAGCTCGCCTCTGAATTGCATCTAAGGTATTAAGAGAATACTTGGAGGCTCCTCTCCACAAATGCGAGCAATATTCAAGACAGGGGCGAATTTGAGCCTTGTATAATATAAGGAGTTGAGTGGGGGTGAAAAATCGTTTGGTTCGGAAAAGAAAGCCAAGCTTACATGCTGCAGCTTTTGCTACTGAGATAATATGGTCATTCCAAGAGAGGTCAGAACCTAAGGTGACACCTAACATTGATATTTTATTACGGAATTCCAATGAGCTCGAATCAAAGGAAATGTCCGGAAGGTTCCTATCTGCGCGCCTAGAAATTAGGCAGCACTGTGTTTTGCCAGCATTAAAGTTTACCAAATTGTGAGATCCCCATTTTTTAAGCATGCTTAAATCTGAATTTATTGAGGAGGCTATGTTTGCGCGATTGTCTAGTAAGGATTGAGCGTTGTGGAGGGTGCTATCGTCAGCGTAACAATGTATTCGATTGGAGGGCAGATTTAATAGGTCATTAATATAGATAATAAAGAGTGTGGGGGAGATGACTGAGCCCTGAGGAACTCCAGCATTAGTATTAAAGGACGAGGATGATATTCCGTCAACCTCGACTTTAATAGAGCGGTTTGAGAGAAAGCTCTCAAGCAACTTGCAGAGGCTCGGGGGAAGGCCAAATGCAGGTAATTTGGCAAGAAGATTTTTGTGCCAGACATGATCGAAGGCCTTTGAAATGTCTAAGCCTATTACGAAAGTCTCTTTACCAGTCTCTAGTGCTTTATTCCAAATATGAGTTATATATGCTAAAATATCGCCGGTGGACCGAAATTGTCTAAAGCCGTATTGACTATCATGGATTAGTTTATTAGATTCTAAATGGTGAAGAACTTGCTCATTAATGATTTTTTCCATGATTTTAGAAAGAACCGAAGTTATGGCGATCGGACGATAATTGGCTACATTTGAAGGATCTCCTTTTTTTTTAATTGGTTGAATTCTTGCTGTTTTCCAGCTCTCCGGAAATGAGCCAGTGGTATATGAAAGTTTGAAAATTTTTGAGAGAATAGGAGCAAGTTCAGGCGCGCAATTTTTGATTATACTGGTGGGAATGTTGTCTGGGCCAGCGGCTGAATTAACATTTAGGTTTTTTATTACTTTTAATATTTTTGGTATTCTGAATTTAATATCCGACATAATATTGGTGCTAGGGGTATAGGGCGGGGGGTCAAGTCCCTTGTCGTCTAAGGTGGCATTGGTCGCGAAGAATGAAGCGAATGCTTCAGCTTTAGAGAGGGCGTCGGTGGCTATTGAGCCGCTGGAAAGATTAAGGGGGGGAAACGAAGATTTGGAGGAGTTGGTAGTTAATTTCCTCGTGAGATGCCAGAATCGATTTTTATTAGCTGGGCATGCTGATAATCGGTCAGCCCATTTTTCATCTAGAGACTTCTTGGTTTCATTAATAATTTTGTTACACTGGTTACGAGATTTTGAAAAGGCAATTCGTTTGATGTCCGTTTGGCAGGAAAGCCATTCGTTGAATGCTTTATTTTTTTCACGAACAGCTTCGGCACATCGCTTGTTGAACCAGGGCTTTGAATAATTTTTCTTATTTACATAGGGAACACACTGTTCAATGCCCATCTGAATTACTTCTTCAAATACAGAAGCACATTCAGAAGCATTTTTATTTTTTAATGCGTCATTCCACGGGAATTGTCCAAAGAAGCTACGCATCTCATCGAAGTTGGCTCTATTAAATAGCCATATTTTTTTTTTAATTTGTTGGCTCTTAGGCTTAGAGAAGTTGAAAGGAACATTAATTTTTATCAGAGAGTGGTCGGATTTATTCAGAGGGGCGGATATAGAGAATGTGAATGTCGATGGGTCAGTTGTCAGGAATAGATCAAGAAGATACGCTGTGTGTTTGGGATTGTCAGGTATTCTAGTAGGACAGTCAATGATTTGAGTGAGATTGCAGGCTATAGAGAAATCATAGGCTTCGCGACCAGCGCGCGTGTTGGAGCTGGAATGGGTCAACCAATCCTTATTATGGACATTGAAATCACCAAGAAAAGAAATTTCTGAATTGGGAAATTGTGATTGAATTTGGTCGCAACATTTACCGAGATAGTTGAAAAATTCTGAAAATTTCGAATCATTAGGGGACCTATATATTGCACAGAGAAATCTGGAAGATGAATTTGAGGAAATTTTAAGCCATAACGCATCGAATTTATCTGATTCCAAAGAGGAAAAAACGCTGACAGGGGACATCGTCACGAACGTAGCAGCAGACACCATTATAGCGACGAAACATGGTGTGGAGAATATATTTGCGAAATTGAAGATCAGGGGCGTTAGATTTATTTTGATCAATTTGGGTCTCGCTAAGGGCTAGAATAGAGGGTTGGTCGTTTTCAAGATGCTGGAATACAGAGGCTTTATTACTAAAGAGACCGCGGATGTTTGTATAATGCAGGGTTAGCGTGGACATGATAGAGGGGTGGGTGTGGATTATTTGATGTGGTAGTCAGAAATAATAGAATAGAATAGAAATCGGTATCACAAGTTAGACAAAGAAAGTTAGAAATCATCAATAGCTAAATAGATGAAATCCAATTAACTCAGGCTATCACTTGAGCAGTGGTAAATTCTCCGATTCGATAATTAATTAATTAATTATCTCCCACTTAATTATTTATGTTGAATCTGTGGAGAAAGAAATTGTATATTATTTGCTTAATAACTACTTCTAGAATGATACTAGTGTTAATAATAGATATATTATAAATTAAGAGTTAAGATAATAATTAACATTTACTTAATTACTAGCTTTTATAATAGATATATTATAAATTATAGGTTAAGATAATATTTAAAATTTAAAATAAGATGTTAGTTGAAATTATTATAGAATTATTATAGAACAATTAAGATTTAAAAACCGTGCAATAATATTAATAATAGTTCGTAAGAAAAAAAAAAGAAAAAGCAAAAATTATAATTTAGAAAATAATTAAAAGTAAAAAGAAACAACATGCAATAATGAATAAATAATATTATTATTAAAATTAAAAATTATTTCAAAAGCAATATATTAAAAAGATAAAGAAAGTCAATTGAAATTCGAAACTTATGGTTTGTGAGATGATCCTCTTGTCTTCAAACACAATGTAACGAATTGAGATAAAATAAAAATAAAATAAATGGAAATGTTTAGCTAAGTTAAGTAATATCTGATTAATAATAAAGGAATAAACATATTAATATTTCAAATGAATTTGGATAAAGCTTAGCAACGACCCGTTGCAGTTTATTTTGTAAAGAAATGAGTATCTATTTGAGAAAGAAAGATTGAATTTTTTCTCAAAATATATAATCAATTAATTTTACGAACATAATTTTTGTCGTACCTAAGATTTTAATAGATATGTTTATATTGCATGTAGGAGGGTCTTGTCGCCTCGGGAATCGAATCCAAGCACTAGTAGGTTCGACTCTCGAGGGGACAAGACCCTCCTACATGCAATATAAACATATCTATTAAAATCTTTAATACGACCTAAATTCATGTTCGTTAAAATAATTTCTTGATCTTTTTGTGAAGGTTTGACATAATACACGTTAATTTTATGTATAAAAGAGACATAGTTACTTATATATCAATTTAAGCCTTAATAACCGAAGTCACTACTTTCTTCGGAATACAATTAGATAAAAGACTTCATGTTGAAGTTATAAGTATCACCTTATTTAAGTTATTGTTATGTTTAGATTAGGTTTATTGATAGCCTCGTTATATAGTAAATCGAAATTAAGATTGCTATTCTAAGTTCCTAAATTGATTAAATTTGAAAATATGTATATTACAATTAAAAGTATAAATTCTTTCATTGCTTCTGTGGATTAAATTATGTTAACGAGGGTAAAAATAAAATCAGCGGTTGAAAGTGGAGGGTCTGGTTTTCTGGTAATTCAATTAAAACTGTTTAAAATATCAAAATAATTAAATTATTGTTCATCTGAATGTTTTAATTGAGTTTGCCGGTAATCAATAAATAAATATATCAATTAATTTTACAGTAATGGAAAATCAATGATGGATTTAAATAAATGAATTTGGTTAACATTATGGGTGGAGAGATGCTTCAATGAAAGCCATCCATTAAGATCAATGAATTTTCAAATAAACAGGAAGACTTATTAAATATTATTTTATAAATATATTTTTAAGAAAATTCAATGGTAAAAGAAAAATGAAAAACATAATAATATTAAACTCTGCACGGTTTCTGCAATATTTTAATGATTTTGCAATTATTTCTTCGATAAATGAATTTGAGATGAAACATGGTTTAATGTCGCAGCTTTTTAATTAAAATAGTTTAAGAGCTTAGGGTTTTTCTGATTTTACGGAATTTTTATCAGTAAGTTCTGAACCTAGAAAGCCCGAAATTTAATCTATTTTTATAATAAAATTTCAAATCTTTTTTGTATTCAAACTAACTTTCTACCAGGTCTATTCTCTAAGCAAAAACATTAACTTTTCACATCCGAAATCAGTGTTAATTCATTTTAAAATCTCCTTGCCTCAAATTGCTATTCTGTAAGCAAAAACTTTAACACCAAAACGTTAATATTTAGTCAAAAGTGTTAAAAATTAAAGTCATGCCAGAGGGTGCCTTTAATATTTTAACACCGTATTTAATGCACAAACATGGCGTCTTTAACCAAAAAGTAAGGTTGATTTTGACAGCTTTGAGATAAAAGCAACACATTTCAGATCCATTTGAACTGTGATTGTATTAAGATTTCTATTTGTTTTTTAGTAGTCCTTGGACTTCTCAACTTTTTGTCTTCAAAAACTTTTGCTGTTAAAATAAGATTTATTACAATTGTTAGGATATATTTGTTTATTTTAGGAGTAATATTTATACTTTCAGTTTTGAGACATCATAAAAAATTATCCTCTTCTAAATAATAATAATTGTAGAAAATAAAATTTAATATTAAAAATAAATTAACTGTCAAATACTAGAATGAGAATAACAAATCAAGTTAGTAATGCGCATGCTTGAGAGGGTATCGAGGGCCAATAACACGAATAAGCAGAAAACGTAGCTATCTTCATATGGATCGTTAACACCTGGTGTTAAAAAGTAAAATGTTAACGTCGCTGTTAAATCTTGGTTTAGAGAATAGCATTTTTTAACGGTGGTGTTATTACTTTACTTTTTAACCCAATTTAGGATGTTAAATTTTAACGTCTATTTTTAGAGAATAGACCTGTACAAGCTTCAGTTTTTGATTATTTATTTTCGTTTTTTCCTGAAATTTTCATCTGGAACTTCTGAAGTTAGGAAGCCCGAATTTTAATTGATTTTTTGTAATAAAGATTCAAACATTGGCATTCAAAGGGCATTCAAACGAATTTCTACATTCTTCAGTTCTTGGAAATTTTTTCCCTTTAATTAATTAAAAAATGAAGGTTTAATATTAAAAATTATTTTAGATTTTAAATATGTTAATAAATCTCACAAAGAAATGTTGGAATGCATAAGCCTAATGAATATAGACGCTGAAACATTCTAATTAAAGAATGGGTTTATTGCGCACAGAGTGCTCAGGCCATGTTCGAGCTGTAAGATATTTACACGAACCATTTCGAGCCACTTTCGACCCCCAGCAGCAAAGAACCCGTTTGAGATACAGGGCTCTTGTAGAGAGTACCAAATTTCAATAATATAGCATAACTAGATTCTGAGATGTAGACCTGAGAAAATAGCTAATTTTGGCACTGACTGACAAGTCATCAAAATTGATTAGATTTTGGAATTCTTAACTCAAGAATTTTCGATTGAAATAAAAAAATAGTAGCTAGGGTTTATAGGGGTTGGAGACAAGAGGGAGTAACTTATTCTAAGAGCTATTTATATTTTACTTTCTCCAGTTTTTAATCATTTAAAAGGCAATGCTTTCTACCTTTTTTTCAAATGAGAGAAAATAAAAAGTGACAAAACATCAAAATCAATGTTAGTTTATTTTGAAAAAAAGTTTCTCTTGAATGAAAATTTCTCTCTCATAAATGTTAAAAATAAATAGACATTCACCATCATTTTTTTTTTTTTTTTGCTTTAGATTATTTTTTTAAGTCACTCACTTCCTTTCAATATTTTTCTAAAACTTTTTATAAATAAATAAATAAAGATTTATTCAAAAAGTGTCTAAACATATTTTTTTCTATTCAATGAAATATTTTTTTTTTTTTTAATATTTTCAAAAATATTAAGAAAAAGAAAATTTTAAAAAATCTGGTGTGATTTTAATTCTTATGCCACTTTTTTTTTTTTACTTTTTGCTTTTTAATAACAATCTAAAACAAAAGTTATATAAAAATACAATACTTGACCATGCCCTGTATGGTAAAGTAATAAACTGACAAGTTCTGATGTGGCCATCCACATCCCAGGGGGGTTGGTTTTTGAATTTTTAGACTTCTGGGGGCCCGCTGATTATGTATACAAAATTTGGTTGAATTTGGTTCATAGAGCTATATTTTCATTTTTTGCCACCCCACCCCCCCATTGTGGACTGTTAGTTTTTTGCATTTTTAGTCTTCTGGGGTCCCAGTGATTATGTATACAAAATTTGGTTGAGTTTGGTACAAGGGCCTAGATATTCATTTTCTGACCCTACCCCCCCCTCCACCCCCTTAATTTTGAGTCGATATTCACCAAAATCTAATCAACTGTTAATCTCAATGCACCAAAACTACGTGTGAAATTTGGTTTTGATATTGACACTAGTTTATGAGCTAGCTCGTCCACAACAATTTGGTAACGTACAGACTAACAGAATAACAGACATTTTGACAAAACAATTATTATCTCGAAAAATATATTTTTTTCGATGTTCACTTATTAGGGCTTTTTTGTAGACCGAAATGCCATGGTTTCGCCCAATTTTTTTAATCAAACTAGTTTCAGAGATATTTCGAAAAAAAGAAAAAAAAAACCACTTTTTTCAAGCACGAATACAATACTTGACCATACCCTGTATGGTAAAGTAAAAAGTAATAGATACTAAAATTTAATGTAGAAGTGCAGACAGGGGTTGAGTTATAACATACTAGGTTACAAGAGAAGGTGTGTTCTCATATAAATTAAAATTATTTTTTCAATGAGTTGAAATCGAAATTTTTTTCATTTTGATGTTTGTTAAATAATGATGATCATTGAAAAAAAAATTTAATTTATATGAGAACACTACACTTTTTTTCTCTTGTGGCCTAGTATAACTCAACGCCTGTCTGCACTTCCACATTAACAACTGTGATAAACAAGACCCAATTAATACTAAAATTTAATGATAAAAAATATATAATTTACTCACAACGTCTTTTGTAAAACTTCGTTCTTACGTTGCAGATATTCATGTCTATTTAGTTTGATACTGTTCGGAATGTTATTTTTTATTATGTGTTAGTGTGGAGATCAGATTATACCAGGTCGATTGTTTGCAGTAAACTTGATCCTCCTGTTCCAAAGGTAAGCAGAAACTCATTGTCTCATCAACCAGACTCTTTTTTTACACAATTTAAAAATGGAGAAAAAATGTAATGGCTTAAAGCCCAGCGTGAAATAAATGAGTTTCTAAATAATATTTCGAAACAATACATCACCTGAAAGTATAGAGGAATTTTTGGTGTGTGAAGCGGAACCATGCTTTGATATTTATAAACATCTAAACGATAACTATAACTTAGGATTTCAATGCCATTTCTTTGTGAATGTTTTATGTTTGTGAGTTAAGATAAAAGTATTACAGACAACGGCCTTAGTTAATTCAGGAAAACTCAAAACGTATAGTCCTTTAAATGTTTTTTTTTCATTCCTATGAATATTTTTTTATATCTATATATAATATAAGATTTTTGATAAAATCTGAAAATTTTAAAACAACATTAAAGCCATTTTTGAGTAAAAGCCTAGACAGCTTAAAAAGTAGAGAGAGGTTTAGTGTGTGTGTGTGTGTGCCAATTCGAACCATAACCTATTAGGACCCGATAACTAAATTGGATTTAAAAATTTAATTCCTCTTAGTTTTACTGTTTTAAGTTATCTCTAGGTAGGTAGAGCGATCAATGATTATGGTCATATTGGATTAAAGGACCTCTAAACGTTTATTTTTTAAAGATATAATCATGGCATTTGTTCTGATGGATATAATCAATAAAGCCTCATTTGAGCGATTTTTAAACATTCGACGAGCATTCAGGATTAAATATGATAATAATTGAACAAAGGCATTCGCCGCCTCGTTTATCCCTCTAGCTTCTAGAGACCGTAACTGTGATCCCACAGCATATAACCATCGGTATTTCAAGACACGCATCCGCATGTACCTTCAACTCCGACCCTATCCCTGTAATTCCTTCTTCTTTATTTCACGATGCGAGAATCAACCTTGGAAAGCAGAAGTTCTCCCATTTTGGTGCAACATCATTATAAATGAAAAAAAAATCGATGAAAGTTCGAATTCGAATACTTTCACTTACTCTAAATGGAAAGTAAAAAACTAAAAATATCAATCAATTCACTAAGGGCCAGTTGTATGTCGGTTTGTAAAGTCTTTGTTAAGTTGACAGACGGTCAAACCTTAGTATTCACCATGAGCCCGGCCGGATGGCCAATCAGATGAAAGTGCGTATCATCTGGTTGGCCACCCGGCCCGGCACTTGGTGAATACTAAGGTTTGACCGTCTGCCAACTTAACAAAGACTTTACATACCGACATAAAACTGGCCTTTAGGGGGCGTCCATAAATTACGGCACACTGTAAGGGGGGAGAGAGCATCACAGATTTGTGACAAAACGTGACAGGGGGGCCCGGGGATCTTAAAAATTGTGATGCTACAAAAGTAAAATTAAAATTTTTTAAAAATTATCAAATATATTTTTTAAATTTCCGGTTATTATTTATTACCCATTCCAACCTGAAAATCCTGGTAAAATAAATCTAGACAAAAAATTGGAAGCAACGACTGGCCTTGCCTAGCTCTTATGCAGCTTTCATTCTTCAACGCGCAATTTGTTGCCTAAATCCAGGCGCACCATCTTTATGAATCAAGTTTAAATTCAGACTACGCTTTGACGATTTTAATTCGTAGAGTTATTTACTTATATTTTATAATTCAATATTTTTCTTATACATGCCAAAAAATTGATATATTTTGAGCAAAAACACTTAATTATTTTTTTTTCAAATAAATAAACCCTTTTTCTTGATTCATTCCCTGAAGAATAATGTGAATAATATGTTAAATGATATGAGTAAAAATAAAGTTAAACTTAAAATATAATAAATCCCTTTAATTGAGTTTATTTTATAAAAATAATCTACAATTATTAAATTATAGAGTATAAAAGTGATAGTGTGATGTCACAATACAGAGGGGAGGGTCAATGAAAATGTGACAGAATGTGTCACAGGGGGAGGGGGTCTAAACATCTTGAAATTTGTGGGACGTAATTTATGGACGACCCCTAAAGCCTCACCACAAAGATGGTAGAAATATCTACACAAATTGCTTTGGCAAGGAAATTGACTTACGTTGAGAGCGCAATTGGGATAAATTGTATTATTTTATTTCAACCAATTGTTTTATCCAGAAACGCCTCAAACCGTCCTTCAATTGAATTTCTATCATCCGATTTCCAATTTCTTGATGGACTTCCGATAGAAATGCTTCTTTCTAACCGAAATCTTTCCCAGTAAGAAATTTCATTATTCGTTAAAATCTCGTCTTGAGCTGCTGCTGCTGCTGCTCGTTCTATCCAACTTGACTGCCAAATATATAGGTCAAATTTCCTTGAAAGGATTTCTTTTTTGAAATATCTATTAAAAGCAATATTGAACTTTGTTGTTGTATTTTGTACCCGAGACGTGATGCGTGGGTGGGTGAGCTTGGGTATGAGTATGGTAAGAGTGGATTGGCGAACTTGTCAAAGTTGCTGAGCAACAGAAAACAGCTTCGGAGATCGAGAGACAGAAAAGGCGTGACGTGGAGACAATTGGCTTCCGGTGACGTGCCTGGAATGTACGATTCATGGGGAAAGTGCCAAAAGGGCTTAAGCGGAATGCGCCACGTGCCAGGCCCGTTATTATCACTTAATCTCAAGCCTAGTCAGTGCAATTGAATGACGGGAAATTAGCACGAGAGACGCCGCCGGTTGATAAACACCCTCAATGAATTGCACACCGAAATTCATTATCAAAGCACAAAGGCCGGAAGGGAAAATAATTTTTTTTTTAATTAATTTATTTTTGATTAATTTCGCAGCTAATACCCTAATTAGATTTTGCAAAACACCAAGAATAATACTTTAAGAAGCACCAGTTAATTAACTATAATAGCATCGAAATATATCTTTAATCTCGTTATTCAATCGTGACTTGAAATTCTTTGAGGACTGACTTTATATACAAAGTTATTTAAAAAATCATGAGTATAACTTTATAATGTTAACATTTGGTAAAATTCTGGTAGCTCATATTTAAAAGTGTTCAATTGTTTAAAATACACTTTGTGGATACGAACAAAAATTCTCTATTCTTCAGAACACCTGAGCATCCAATTTGGTAGCTCATAAACTATATAATAACATAACTGTAACATAACATACTCTATATACTAAGATACAATAACATAACATACACATTAACATAACATAACTGTAAAGGTATGATGTCAAGATTTCAAAGAACTGTTAGATAAAAAAGTTAATTTGTTTCACTATCTTTTAGTTTTAGTTTTATTCATAATCTTAGATATAGTAGTGTGACCAAAATAACAAAAACATTTTTGTTTTTCTGAAATTTTTCTAGATTTGTGAAAATGGACTAAAAAGAATAAAATATTTGTTTAGTAATTCTTTAAGAAATTTAAATTTTTGAAATTTTTTGAAATTGATTTTTTTTTTGTTTTACGATAAAATTTAAAGGAAAATTTTCTATAGGAAAAAAAAATATTTTCTTCTTTATAGTCCATTTTCACAAGGATAGAAAAATTTCAGATAACCTAAACGTTTTTCGTTATGGCGACAACTAAAAATAATAACTATATTGAATATATGATATATGTATAATGTAAATCTATGTATATGAAGACATAAGTTTAAATGATAAACCAAATAAGGTGTTTTGGTTTTCTAGCGAAAAGTCTCAGCTTTAAGAGCGTTTACAATTGTTTGTTTTTTTGCAGAAATCCACTGTAACACTGACTTAACTAGTGGATACAATTTATTTCTAATTAGCTCACACTATATATTCCTTTTATAGATTTGGAATTAAGTTTTTTGTATTACACTTGGACAACTTTAAAAGTTGTAACTCAGTTGTGATATAGATCTTTACAAAATTAAGAGATCGTGAATGTTTGAAAAATCAAAAATATAAAATTTCGTACGTTGTTAGCATATAATTCAAGTGTTCAGAAGGTTATTTATGCTAAAATGCCGGGAAAAGGGGATCGAAAAATGCAAACTTCCCAATCTTAAAGCTCTGACCTTAAAATTGGAAAGACCCAAATAGTGATGCTGTGAACAGAGCATATGTTATAGGCTAAAGGAAACTGGCCATTAACTATATTTGTTACATATTTTAAAATCAAATGTCTAGCTTCTAACTCTGCATATACCTATGGACTTAATAGAATTTTATTTTCGATTCAATGTTATCTCAAAACATGAACAGCAACTTGAATAAACAAAGTTGTTTATCTAAAGTGAGAAGCTTAGTGAAATTCCCCTTGGATCAATGTAATTAATTTTTCTATATATAATTTAAAGTTAGCAGAGATTAATTAGTAAAGAAGATCCGTAAAATAATTAAAATTAATAATAAACTTTATATGGATACCTAAAGCACAGAGCTGATAATATAGGAGTAGTAACAGCCTTGGCAATATTCTATAATATATAGTGTAATATAGGGCCAGGTTGGCTGGTGGATTCTAATCAAGCTAGCGCGGGTTCAAGCCCGACTTGATGGAAATATTTGATCGGCTATGATCTGATCCCTTCATGGGAAGGCAATGGGAAACCACCTCTGTGAAAAATTTCACCGGGAAAATTACAATGGAGAGGATATTTTTGACATGCAAGTTAAAACAATGGTCCAAAAAATTAAAAAGCCACAACTTGATTGCTCTCCAGGCGTACATGCTTAAACAAACAAATTTAAAATTATCTCTATCTAATTTAGAGCCGTATTTTGACTTAATCATTTCTCAAAATCAATTATACCCCTTTCCCTAATAAAAATATTATTTATATTACCTACCTAAATATATTTTATTTTGTTAAGGGAGAATGGTGTAGGTTCTTGGTGAAACATATAAAATAAAGTAAAGAAAATTTTTTGAAAAATGTTTTTTTGGAACTTTTCCAAAAAAAATTTTAAATATAAAATACTAGGTAGGTTTCACATAAATAAAAGATCGGATGGTTGTTTAGCACGACTCAATATATATTTCGGGGTATAAGCCCATCTTCAGAAGTTCACAAAGGACACTCATTGAGTCGTGCTAAACAAGCATCCAATCTTTTATTTATGTGAAACCTACCTAGTATTTTATATTTAAAAAATTTTATTTTGTTGATAAAACAATGTAATTTTATTATTCTTCAAGTGCCATACTCGATTCCGAGCGTCAGCTATTACAATGGAGAGTATACTCACCGAGGGGTGAACCGCGACCTAATATGCTGTACACCTACTTCCACTTGTACTTCCAAATGTTTCCAAGAACTTCCAAATATTTCCTAGTATTTCCAAATATTTCCAAGTACTTCCAAAATACTTCCAAAGAGGTGTACACCTAGTTCCAATCGCGGATCACCCTTCGATATTCTCCATTATAATTTTTACTGGGGAAATTTTTTCACAGGGTTGGTTTTCCATTACCTTCCCCTGAAGGAATCAGATTATAATATTTGCAGTGCGTCTGGCTTGAACCCGTGCTAGCTTGATTAGAAGGCTTGCTCTTTGACCACTCGGCCAACCTAACTTAATTTTATTATTAGTATACTTAAAAATTATTTTCTTTTATTCACACTATTAAAGTTTATTTTATTGGGATTTTTATTTGGTGTGATTGGAAACAATTCCAGACTATTTATTGTACCGTGAGGTAAAAAAAAGTTTGCCAGACACTGCTCTATGATATGACTGTATAATAAATAAAAGTAAATAATCCAGTAATCTAAATGATGACTGGACGATGGATATATCCACCCTAGTTACTACTACGACTAAATAATCCTAATTGAAAATTCTTGTCTGGTTTGTGTATTTTTCTTTTTCGATTGGGTGCCATTAATCAATCGTTTTTTGCTTTCTCTAAAGCAAACATTCCGGCCGAGAAATTCATTTGAAATAAAATAATAAAAAAATAGGAGCACATAATATTAAAAAAAAAAAATCCCCTAGTTGGATATTCTGCACAGGAGAAAAATAATTGGATTGACGTTTGTCTGATCAAATTAGAAAAAAAGAAATCACTTACTTGTCGTTGTCGTGGATGGCCTGCTTCCTCTTCATCTCCGTTGGAATCCGGCTGATTTGTCGCCCTTCTGGTGTTGCACCCCATTTCAACCCTCTCCGCGCTCAAGACAAACCTGAAATTGAATTATGGGTGTTACATGTATATATATACACGAACAACGAACATAGAGGTGAGCCGAAGAGGATGTCAAACTTTTCAATTTAAAAAGATCAAAAAAAAAAAAAAAAGACAACACGGATTGAAGAGGACTTTACTTTCAGGAAATCTTTTTCCACACCCCTCTCTGTTAATTTATTTATAAGTCTTGTTTTGGGGGAAAGAAGTGAATTTTTTTTTTTTTTTTGTTAAAAAAACAACTTAGTACGTTATTAAAAGAGTTTGCCTGTCGTCTTCAGCGAATAACACTTATTCTAATATCAAGAACTTTAGCAACAAGTTTCCGTCCCTATAATATCTATTTATCTTGCATAATCAAAATCCACTTTGCAAATTTAGTAAAAAAAAAAAAAAAAAAAAAAAAATGAGCATGAAGACTCAATTAAATGAAGATTCGTTTGTAAATAAAGATATTTTCTCTCTAACGAATAACCACAAGCTCTCTAACGAATACCCCCCCCTTCCCCCCCAGAAGGAAAGTGATTCTTAAAAAACATAATTTAAATAAAAAATCTTAAAAATATTTACTGAGAATTAACTAATGAAAGGAAAATGGATATTATTAATTTTTTTGTTATGGTTAATTTATTTGTGATTCACGAATCCCTCTTTTTTTTTTTTTTTTTTTATGATAATGATGAGAGAAGGAGTTACACCAAAAAAGGTGCAACCCCTAAAGGCCTGGGTTGGCCCCTCCATCGTGAAAAGAAGAAGAAAGAATTTTATGGGTTGGGCGGGGGTCGAAGGTATCTGTGGATACGGGTCTTGGTCCCCTATAACCAAAAAGGTGGGTATGCCCATTGCCCATGTGAGTTTTTTATCTTGAGACAGTCTTATAACTCAAAAACAGTGGATTATATGAAAAAAGTTTCAAATAAAAGCTTATTTATATCGAAGGGGAAACTAAAGTACGCTATTGTTTGTCGACATAGAACAAGCTTTCAAGGGTATTTCAAGGTCAGGTTCTGTTTTTTAAATGGAAACCTATATATTTCTTTACAGATCCTTAATCTTAAAAAAAAAACTGAACAACTTTCATGGAAACTATTTTTTTTAATACATTTACAACACGATACAATGAAGCTTGTGAGGGTGTATTCCTATCAGGAAAACGCTAGGTATCCATTTTCAATAGCACCCCAATAACCCTTCTTCCATATTCAACGCATAAATTAAGACCATTTCAATTCTGTCTTCAACAAAAAATGCTCCATTTTTATTATGGTAATACAACATAACTATCTACTGGATTGACACGAGAAATAAACTTTTTTAAACTCAAGAATTTTAAGTACTTCTATTAAGTAGAAAATAATCCCTTAAATCTGTGTATAATGAAGTTTTAAGGTCATTATAAACACTTATTTTCATTGTTGTGTCTTTTCGATTTAATAATTATTTATTTAATAATTAAATATTTGATGATTATTTTTTGATAATTAAGTTGGATAATTGTTAAAAATAATTATTAGAAATTTTTTGAGATCTAATTGATATAATATTTTGTTTATTTGATGTCGGATAAAAAATAAGTTCTTATGAAAGTTGTTCAGTTTTTTTTGAAGATTAGGGATCTGTAAAGAAATATATAGGTTTCCATTTAAAAAACAGAACTTGACATTGAAATACCCTTGAAAGCTTGTTCTGGGTCGACAAACAATAGCGTAGTTTAGTTTCCTCCTCGATATAAATTAACTTTTATTTGAAATTTTTTTCATATAATCCACTATTTTTGAGTAGTATAAGACTGTCTCAAGATAAAAAACTCAACCGGTATAAGTGTATGTTTATTTTCATCAAGAATATGACAATATTTTTGATTTACTCTTAATAACCAGCAAGTGGCTATCGTGGATTTATTAACCAGTCGTTATACCCCTTTTGAAAGTATATAACACGGCATGTAAAAGCAAAAATTGGCCAATTATTCCAATGAGTATATCCCAATTTTTCATGTACCACTTGTTAATTATGTCTAAATGCATATAAATAATTAATCAAATTGAATCTCTGACAAATACACACATTATTTATTTATTTAATAGCTGTCATATATGCCTAGTAGATATAATATATTTTATGGAAAATTATACAATAAATATTTATTGTAGGAAAAAATAAACTCAGTGAAATTAATATGATAAAATTATTTAGCAAATTATAGCCATCAAGTAACGTTATGCAATATCTAATTATCCGCTGCACGAATTCATTAAATTCATTTTTCACACTTTTTATTTTCTCTCTCAATTTGATTTTTGAATATTATAGAGATAACAAATTATAAAAAATAAAAATATATAAGCCACCCAAGAGAGCCTAATTAATTTACTTGATTAACTTCTTAATTAGGTATAGTCTGATATCTTTTCATAGCCAGATCTGTAGTCGTAAAATTAGCAGAAGGAATACGCTCTATGGACCGTAAAAATCAGAAGGTATACTAGGGTGCTCCTTATTTTGGATATTTTCGAATATTTACGCGGACGGGGGCTCATATGGTTCTAAATAAATAAATAAAAAATATCCCCCAAGTTTCAAGTCTCTATTTCAATTTTAACCTAGTGCTACACAATGATTAAGTTTCCCATCTAAATAACATTGGGTTTTTGGCATTGAACGATCAATTTTTTATTCCGGCCAAAGTAATGGTTCAAAAAATTTGAAACTCTCTAGACTTTATCCTTATAATAGTAGCTATCCTTCAGAATTTTTACACATTTGTAGCTATTACAATTTTGGAGTTACATTTAGATAAAATGCTGTTATTTCTTAGATTAGTAAGTTATAGACTCCAAAATTATAATAGCTAAAAATCTGTAAAAATTCTGAAGGATAGCTACTATTATAAGGAAAAAGTATACAGAGTTTCAAATTTTTTGAACCATTACTTTGGCCGAAATAAAAAATTAATCGTTCAATGCCAAAAACTCCATGTTATTTAGATGGGAAACTTAATCGCTGGGTACACTAGGTTAAAATTGAGATAGTGACTTGAAACTTGGGGATTTTTTTTTATTTATTTAGAACCATATGAGCCCCTGTCCGCGTCAATATTCGAAAATATATACACTATTAACCGGGAAAGAGGTATTTAATAAATGATGAAATTGTAATTTAAAATAAAATGTACAATCTAGCACAGGGTATACGCTAATTGCTCAAATCATACATACCACAAGATATAGGCCCTATACCACCGAATACCCTCCATTACATTCATGTTCATAGTCTTTGGAACTTAATATTTAAGCTAAGAGAGAAAAGTGTTTATCGAAAGAAAAGTTTCGGTTACAACCCCCAAGAATGTACATTTGTAATAATAAATTCTTATCTGAATGCATTCTTGAGCTATAATCTTTGTCATTTAAGAATGCGCATGATATTTACCCTCTCTACCTTTATAGAAAGAAAACATTCTGCCATAAAATTTATCATACATTTTATCTCAACCTTTAATTTTCTTGAAATTTTGAGGGTTACTAATCTCACAAAAAATAATCAATTAGTAAATTATTATTATTTATTCACTATATAGTTTCGGCTGACCAACTTCAATAGTAAATGTGGCTTTAGTTTATGAATATTGTAAATATAAACATCTCATTTTTTAGTTCAATTCAATTGGCATGGTAAAATTTTTTTTTTTTTTTTTTTTTTTGTTTTTATTTAATGTCACCGGGAACAAAGCCCATTTAGACAGCACATAAGTAAAGTGTTACTAGGATTAGTGAGGGAGCCGAGTTTTCATCCGGTAGAAATTTTTATTTGCCAGCTAGGATCGAACCCCGTCCTTCCACTTCAACATCGTCATAATCGATCGATGCCGAAGCGAGGCCAATGCGTTAGCTGACTGAGCCAACCCGACTCGCCGTAAAAAATAATAGACGAGGAAATATATATTTCAAAAAAGAATGTGAACATGGAATATTAAGATAATGAGTGAAGAAAAATAAGACATTGAGAAGATTTTGAACAATTACTTTTTATGATATATGTAGTTATCCGGATCTTATACAATGACACATTTGCATAATCTGTATTTAAGGTCTATAAGGGTGAGTCCTGAAGTTTAACCAAAAAAGAGAGATTCATATGAAAATTTGAAGAAAAAGTTATGGTTACACCAGGGGTGAACCGCGACCTAATATCTTGTACGCCTACTTCCACTTCCACTTTCATTTCCAAGTAGAAGAAAATAGACGAAGGGGCATTATCCAGAATAATTCCACATAATTCCAAAGACTTATACACCTAATTCCAATCGCGGTCCACCCCTCGTGCTTACATATAGAACCAGAACATGCAAACGTTTATGATCCAGTTAAACGAATTGTGAGTTAAAGGCTATGAAATGTCCAAGAAATCAAAATAAATAAAAAATTAATGCTTATAAGCATAGAATAAAGAAGCCTTTAGAATATAAACAAATCAAGAACTCAGTGATTTTTCAGAAGATAACAAAGTAATAAAAGACTAGTGAGAAGCGGGACAACTACTTATAAAGCAAAGTTAGGAGGCAGTTTCTTAGTCTGCTGCAAATCAAGAAAAGCTTGAAGGTTTTTAAACTGATCGATCACAGGGATCCAAGAAAAAAGACAAGACTCCCACGTCAGTGGGATCAAGACACCAAAATATTGTCCAGGTTTAATTATAGACAGATGACGCCAGAATTTTCCTGTAAAAATATGATAAGGGCGTAAAACATTGTTTATGGCTGACTATATAAAATTACTTATATGCCTATATAGGTGTAAATCAATAAATTTTTCTGAACAATAAAATAAAATAGGGTTATTTTTAGGTGTTGTTTATTTTTTTAAAGAAATATATAAAACAAATGTTGATATAACAAAAAAGAGAGTACAGATGGAATTTGGTAAAACAAAAATCAGGAGATAAAACTTTCCAATAAGCTTACTAAGGTAATCTGGAAAGAAGAAAAATAAATAAATAAATATATATATATATAAAGAAAACGAATAGGGTAGGTAGAGGAGGGGGATTTAGGGAGTTATAAAGAGAAACGGGTGTGTAGATTTAAAATGAAATAAAAAAATCCGTTTCGCAACAAAAGTTTATTTTATGCGTATACGGAGGGGAGTTAAAGTCAGATCACAATTCCGACCAATTGAGTTTAAACATATAAATATATATATATATTATATAGGAGTAACAGCTATACAAGTGATAGAAAAAAAGAAAAGTCAAACCACCTCTCATTTATCTGACTTTTTGTGACTCTTTTTAAGCAAATGCAGGAATTTGTGCAAAGTTTGGTTCTGAGAAAAGTTATCCATCTCGCTCGCACCCCCAATCGACACCCTTCTCTCTGGCCCCTTGCGCAGTCAAGTTCCCAGACGAGATTATGAAGCCAGGTAGTGTAGTGTTGAATGTAATGTGCCTGGTGTCAAATTAAACTATTTGGTAATGAATTATGACAATCTAAAGAATGTTTAACTTCAACTTAGATAAATCTAGATATTGGTTAACGTTTGCCTATAGATGACATATTCTATATAAGATCAATATCATAAATATCGGCATAATTTTAATTTAAAAGTTAGCCCACATTTTTTAAACAAGTAGCTACTATGGTTTAAAGAATATATGGAATAGAGGTTAACTAAGAGAAAATTTGCTAAGAGTGTATTTGAGAAATAAGCTGACGTGTTCTGATGTGGCCATCCACTTGACTTTACCATACAACCTGGCCCCTAAAATTATTTATAATCATATAGGGGGGAGTTAGTTTTTGCATTTTTATACTTCTGGGGTCCCACTGATTATGTATACAAAATTTGGTTGAGTTTTGTGGACGAGCTAGCTCAAAAACTAGGGTAAATATCGAAACTAAATTTCACACGTAGTTTTGGTCCATTGAGATTAAGAGCTGATTAGATTTTGGTGCATATCGACCCAAAATTAAGGGGGATAGTTAAAAATTAAAAATCTGGCCGTTTGAGCAAACTCAACCAAATTTTGTATACATAATCAGTAGACGCCCAGAAGTCTAAAAATGCAAAAACTAACCCCCCAAAATGGGGGGGGGTGTATGGTCAAAAAATCAAAATCTTGGCCATACCCTGTATGGTAAAGTAAAAAAGGTTGCGAAATTTCAAAATTTGGATGATGTTTATGGATATCTCTAATATCAGGCAAAACCTTTATATTCTAGATTTCTTAAAAATTGTTTAAATAGTCTACTCAAAAAAATGCTGACACATATACACAAAAATTATTAATAAACAACTTTTTTTGGTCTCTGATATCTTTGAAGTGTATATATTTGTAAAAAATCTCGGCATTGCATATTTTCACAGATATATACAAGATTTTATGGAAATATTATAAAATGACATGAGTAACCAAAAACTCATGAAAATAAAATTTTGGATAGGAACTGTGCCGAGGGTAAAACAATAGATAAGAGAAAGTAAAAGAAATCCATTACGTGGCAGGAAGATTTCTGAAGCATAAACTGTTCTCAAACAAAATGTAATATGAGTTAAAATTAGAGAATAAGGAAAAAAAATGATTACACAGGCATAAAAGAATCATCCGGGGTTCGAACCCTGGATTTTCGCGTGTCCAGCGTGAGGTATTTGGGCATTTTAAAATAATAAAATAAAATGATTTAATAATTAAATTAAGAGATTAAGTAATTGAAATTCCAACCTTCGTATGGACATTAGGTAATAGTTTAACCATATGGAACAGTGGTTTATTTGATAAATAAACCCAGGTTTTTAAAAAGCATCTTGGATGTTTAGAAATATGTTCTTATGATCTAAAAAAGAGTGCTAAAAACTAGATGCATGTAGCACGGGATCTGGAGAAATAGATACCTTGTGCAGTGGAAGAAAATAAATAAATTAATGAAAAAATTTTAAGTTAATATAAAAAAAAAAATTAATTTTGTGATTCAAGTTTTGGGTTATTTCTCTATTTCTCAATTTGCATATCGTAGCTCAAGAATTAGAATTTTCAGGAGACTCATTTAATGTTCTAAATATCTAGATTGTAATAGTTTCTCTATACTACTACTATACAGCACATCTCGTCTGTTATTCTAATGGGGAAAATTTCACAAGCTGAGAATATTATGTCAATGTAGTAGTTAAAAGTACATTTCCTTACAATTATCCATTCAGCATATCTTGATTTATAAGTTACGATGTAATTTTAAACAGTATTATAGTAGAATGAAAAATTTATCAGCAGTCGATGAATGATAATAATTTAAGAATATAAAAAAACAGCTATATTTCAAAAGACACTGCTTGCTCGCTCTCGATAAGCCCCAAGGCGTTTCCTAATCCAACTAATTCCTGCAAAAAAAGACATTGTATCCGATGTAGATACATCCAAGAGAACACTTCATAAATCATCTTATTGTTATTCTTCGTAACCAAAGCCAATTTTTCTTTAGGTCTTTTCCGATAGATAGATAATTCATTGGCCCTCGTATATCATCGAGAAGCTCAAATTTTAACACGACTTTATTATTATTCTTATACAACAAATTAGCGATTATATATCAACAAACAAAGTATATATTATCCCGTCCAAAAGTTTCTGAGCTTTTTAGAAATATACAACTGAACAGAAAGTTAATAATATTTTGCAGATTTTCTCAAGTATTAAATCAACTCAAATGAAACGAGAAATAAACTGACACGGAAACTAATTTTTGGACGAGCTATCTACGTCTTAGAATATGTCTTAAAAGAGTTTGAATTAAAGACATATAAATGAATATATAGTGAGAAAAAATCTTTGGTGTTAGACCATCCAAGATGAAATAAAAAAAAATATATATAGGTAATAATATATAGATAGGTATATAAAGTTGGTACTTAATCTTTATATGATGTTTAGGATTCTAATAATGTTAGTAGGTATTTTCAGGCGAAATGAGATGTAGTTAGAGATAATTCAAGTCATAAATCTATTAAAATTAATCTTCTCAATTTGAGCTTCATTCCGTTAATTGATCTATTATCGCCTGAAGTAGGCTTCATAATTAGAATTTTAATCATCATGAAAAAGAAGGAATTTCAATTAAATTTCTAATTTCACAATTAGAGATTCAACCCAAATGAATCCTCTAGAACTCAACTCTTAACTAATAAAGAAGATTGTAGATATATACCGGGTGAGTTTTTTATCTTGAGACAGTCTTATAACTCAAAAACAGTACAATATATGGAAAAAAGTTTCAAATAAAAGTTTGATTATATCGAGGGGGAAACTCAACTAGGCTATTGTTTGACGACGTAGAACAAGCTTTCATGAGTATTTCAATGTCAAGTTCTGGTTTTTAAATAGAACCCTACATTTTTCTAAACGTCTACTTAATCTACAAAAAAAAACTAAACAACTTTCATTAGAACTTTTTTTATACTACATCAAAAAAAAAAATATATTAAATCAATTAGATCTCAAAAAAAAAAAAAAATTTAATAATTATTTTTAACAATTATTTAACTTAATTATCAAATAATAATGATTAAATAATTAATTATTAAATAAATAATTTAATGATAATTAATAATTTAATAATTTTTCGACACTGTTCTGAGACATTCCAGAGTGTATTGCAAGTCTTCTGGATGAATTCCAGTTCCAATTTCCCTATTTTGGCCTGTTCCAGTTTCTTCGTAGCATTTACATTTCCTGTTTTTTTACACCACAATAAAATGAAGCTTGTGAGGGTGTATTTCTATTAGGAAACCGCTCGGCATTGATTTTAATGGCAATCCCTAACACTTCTTCCACATTCACCGCATAAATTAATACCATTTTAATTCTGTCTTCAACAAAAAAATGCTGCATTTTTATTATGGTAATACAATATAACTATCTACTGGATTGACACGAGAAATAAACTTTTAATCTCTTTAATCTGAGTATAATCATTATAAACACTTATTTTTATTGTTGTGTCTTTTCGATTTAATGATTATTTATTTAATAATTAATTATTTAATCATTATTATTTGATAATTAAGCTAATTATTTGTTAAAAATAATTATTAAGAATTTTTTTGAGATCTAATTGATTTAATATTTTTATTATTTGATGTAGTATAAAAAATAGTTCTAATGAAAGTTGTTTAGTTTTTTTTGTAGATTAAGTAGACGTATAGAAAAATATAGGGTTCCATTTAAAAAACAGAACTTGACATTGGAATACCCTTGAAAGCTTGTTCTACGTCGACAAACAATAGTGTAGTTTAGTTTCCCCCTTGATATAAATAAACTTTTATTTGAAACTTTTTTCCATATAATCCACTGTTTTTGAGTTATAAGACTGTCTCAAGATAAAAAACTCACCCGGTATATAAATATATTAAAATATATTATGTGTTGTCCAAGACATGGGTTTTTAAAAAAAATTTCCCAAAAAAATTTAAGTGATTATTGTAAATATGGGGAGCCAGTGTGGCTCGATGCCCAAATTATGTAAATAATAAATATGTAAATTTTAATTTCAAAATAAAAACATTTTGTTCAGAAAAAAAATTATGCGTTGTAAAGCCTAATGCATAGTCAACCAGCTAAACAGATAGCAGTTAGACAACTAACATAAATTATAGATTTAATAAGCGTTCACTTGACTATTTTTATCTCTAAAAGGATTAGCTGAGAAATTATAATATTCATATATTCCACTCATGTTTTTATTTATCCGATGAGTTGACTATTTCCAAGGGCCTAACCTTAGGTGATTTTTTTAAAAAAATAATATGAAATAAAAGTTCAAATTGCCGATAAAAGCAAACTGAATTTCTAAATAAATCAAGAGAGAGTGTCATATACTAAATCCGAAGTGTCAAGGATAATTTTTATTACGTGTCAAAGAGATTGCGTTAACCCCTTCGGGAATTGCACCCAAGTGCCAGAAATACTAATCAAGGATAATTGGCTATTCTGTGAGGTGAGCCTAACTGCAAATTTATTTATTTATTATTGCATAAATGTCAAAAAAATATAATTGTATATAGGTACATAATATAGTTGATATCAAGGGCGTAGCTACCGCCGTATCGGCCGTACCAATGGTCCTGGGCTACAGTGGCCCCGACGTGTGTAGGCAAATATTTGTAAAATGTTATCTACATCGGGTAGAAGGGCCCCCCGACAAATTTTGATACAGGGCTCGTTTAGGGCAAGCTACGCGACTGTTTGATATACCACAAAATACGAGCTATCTAAAAGAAAACATTTGTGCTATGAGCTGGAGTTTCAAAAATTACAATTCCCCACTGATTTACTATCAAATCAAACTCAACAAGACAATATAACATTACGTTTCGTTTTTAAAAAAGTCATGACAATTATATCTCAACAAAAACACATGTGTAAAAAAAGGCCAAGTTCGATTAATAAAAACCGTTTGCCAAAAAAATGTAGTGAGATCTAATGTGCTGCCAAGTTCAACATCATCAATTTATTAAATGGGTCGAGAATATACTCCAATTAAAACTCAAATTTTTCATTTCACATGTCCATCTATATATTTATTGATTTCACATTTTTAGTTGAAATTATTTTCCTAAAACTTGGCTTTTTCGCATTATCACATTCCGTTTTTAAAAAAGTCATGACAATTATATTATTTAGGAATCTACCATACCAAATAATATAATATAATAACATTTCTCAGTCCATAGGCAATCTTATATCTCGTGATTTTTTCAGAAATTTAAGTCTGTTTCTATCAATTTTAACTTTTATACTCAATCTGAGAATAATCATTCCTCTGTCCTTAAATTTTTTAAAAAATTCAAAATTCGAAACATGCCTCAATCTTTATTTAAGCTATATGAGATGACTATATGTTTAAATTTAGTACCATTAAATTTTATAAATGAAGGTTAAATTGTTGAGTGAAGTATTCAGCGTGATATAAGATGTATATGTCAGATGGTGTCAGCTTAAGGGGTAGTCAATTGGCCCGAATTGCTATTTTTGGCATTCAGATTTGATTCTGGGGGTGAATAAAACCTTTCTTACTGTAATAAAAATTATTTTCCCTCATAATTTCTTTAAAAAATATATATATTATGATTTCTTAGTTTATTCTCTTAGAGATAGAGATAGTCAAGTGAACACTTAGAAAATTTATAACCAAGTTGCAGGCTGTCTATATTTTATGTTTGAATGATTAGTTGTCTATTCCCTAGCTGATTTTGCAGTAACCTTTACAAAGGATAGTATATTTTTAATCTATATAATTTATATAAATTTTTAATTTATCTTCTGCTTTGTGAGCTCTTCCAGCAATCAGTGAATATTTTAAATTAAAATCTGGCCATTTTAAAAGGCAATAAAAACAGAAAAAATAAATGAAAGTTCTAGTATATTTGCTTTATGAAATTAACCCATTCATAAAACAAAAAAAAAGTAATGGTTTAATGAATTTAAAAATTGAGAAGAGTAGAAGAGAGATGGTCAATTAAAAATGCAAACACGCTAATTTTGTATCTTCGAAGCGACAATTAAATTTAATTATTTAAATCAACCCCAGAATAGAAACCGTCTCTATTTCCAATTGTCAAACATCCATTTGACTTTATATATTGTGATGTTACTTTTAATTGTATTAACAGTTTAAGCTGAGCTACTTAAACAATTTAAATATGTTATTGGCCAACTTCTAAGTAGACTGTGCAATGTGCACGACCTATATCTAATTATTTAATATGATTTTTTTAATTCGAATTAGATAAAGAATAAGTGTTTGAGATACTTTTAGGATTAGCCCATATTCTAGGAATGATGAGTCGGTTTCGAAACCTCACCAGTAAATTCTAAAATACAAAAACCAGACCACATCTACAAAGTGTCAGTACCAAACCCAAAATGGTGAATTTGTCTAAAATGCTCTAAAATAGCTCGGGCTAAGCATACAGCGAGAAAAGTGGTTCCTACAATCACATGAAGCCTCAAAAGCTTCCTTTTTCACGCTCTCCCTTCAAATAATATGAGAAATTATCCCAAACCCAAAATATAAACATCAGGGTGTACAAAAAACCAGAATAAATGGTAAAGAATAGGATCCCACCTTGGGGTCTCGTTCACGAGCATAAAAATTACAAATACCACTCGAAAGTAATAGTACAAAGTAATCAGGGTTATTGAAATCATAAAAATTAGCAAGAAGAATTCAATCTCCAAAACAATAGGTATACAACTATGATTTGCTCCGCAAATTTCAGAACACTGCCCGTAAAACAGACCTGAGCGATTGATAAAAAAGCTTGTTTGATTTAGCCGACCAGGGGTAGCATAAATTTTTACCCCCAATGCGGGTACTGCTCATGAATGAAGAACATCGGCCGCTGTTACCAATGACCGGATTCGCGTTCGAACGGGCAATACCACGTTGTTATCGACCTCCAACAGCCGAAACCCTGCAGACCCCAATTCCCCCACAGGTACTATATAAGAATCGAACTCCACGTCTCCAAAATCAGAGTATTCATAGCTTCAGTACCATTGGTGATACAAATTAATTTAATTTAATTTAGATTTATGTGGACTTAAAAACTGGGCTCAGCACCCCTTCGCTGTCAAATTGAACAAAAATCGAACCTGCGATTCCGCCAACTCTTTTATCTCTATGATATCCAGAGACTGGAACCAGCCACCGTCTTTCCCGCGACTTATAACCTTTAGTTGTTTAAGACCCGCACCCACAGATACCTTCGACTTCTAGCCAGTCCATAAAAATCCCCTCTTTTTCTTCTTTTTACTATAGAGGGGCCAACCCAGGCCTTTGCGGATGCACCTTTTTTGTGTAACTCCTTCTCTTATCAATTTCATTAAGAAAATAAGCTCATAGTTGAAAATTACCTTTCTCCACATTTCAAACATTTTTGAGCAAAGTGAATATTTTTTGAGGGAATTAAAAGCTAAGGCTGCATGGCAAGGTTCGCCAGTCTCCCGGTAGTATAATACAATGCCAAATTTTGGCACCCTAACGAACTATCTATATAGCTACGACTTTCCTTCTTTAAGTAGCGTGAATATCAACTTACAGACACAGATAGAAAAAAATATGTTTGAAAATAATTTCTCTTTACGTTTCAATTTCAGACAAATCATGAATTAAAGAAAAATAAATAAATAAATTTATAAAAAATAAATGAAATTTTTTTAGAATCAATTAAGTAATCGTTAGATAAGCAAAGCCAGTCTTTCGAGTGGCGCTAATATTGAATTCACTTAAAAATTCTTTGTAGAAAGTTCGTTCTAGTAATAAAATGTTCCCATTTCCAATGCGGAAAACTGATTAGATTTTGGGTCCTCTTTCCTTAAAACTTTCGGTTTAAAAATGCAGAAAATATCATTTTTTTCACAAGATAATTAAAATAAAAAATATATTTTAATAGTTAGCTATAAGGCAGCTCTAAATGATCAGCGAATCGAGTTTTGAAAAAGTTTTTACTTTTCCTGTAATTCAATACACTGTTCGCTCGTCCAAGACATAATGTGCAAACTGTAATAGAAACTCGTTTCTTGTATGGGGATCACTTTTTTTTAACTTTTATTCATTAGGGAACAACGGGATTGTTTTTGTTTCTAATGTAATATTAGCCGAAGATTTCGACTAACTAAACAGAAACCAAATCGTTTGTTCGAAAATTCCATTTTAGTTATAAATTGGATATTCCGCCAACAAATACATATCAAATATCCTATAATAATTGATCATCTATTGATTTGATCGTTGGATAGAGATAAATACTCTTTTCATTTTTCTCTTTTATTCAATTTCACATCAATAAATAACTGTTTTCAAATGTATTACAATGCATTACGTTCCTATATATATAGATATATATTGCCCTGAAGCATACATTATCTGATAAGTCTTCGAATCAGAGTCTGACAAATCGAGGAACATGGTTCGATATTGTCCACAATAAATCAACACCACCAATTTGCCTCTGCGATGAATAATGTCGAAAACTTTATATATTATATATTATAAAATAAGGCTAGCTTTATTCTTAGGCATTATCGATAAACTCATAGTAAAAAGAAAATAGAATGATTAAAAAAACAAAAAAAAAAAAAAACAAAGGTAATCATCCGAGATGGAATGGATTATTTTTAATTATATGTCAGAAGGTTTGTTTTCACCCTGTCGGGAATCGAACCCGAGTGCCAAAATTAGAAATGCAGACTAATTGACTACCCTGTGAGGTGAACCTCTCTGACATATAATTAAAAATAATAATATATTCTATCTCAGATCTAGTAGATTATATAGGCTCTTGTGATTTTGATTGAAATATAGTCGGCTTAGTGCTTATATCCCTCTATTCGAACTCTTACAACAAAATTAACCAATAATAAAAGAGATTATTTAGACCACTGATGTGAAAACTACGGCCTGCGGGCCAGATTCAGCTCACTTAGGGCCGGTTGTATGTCGCAAAGTAAATGCTGTTTACAACTGACAAAGGGAAGATGGTAAATGGAGGGACTGGGATGGCCAATCAGATGACAGGCACTGAAAGTACCTGTCATCTGATTGGCCATCCCAGTCCCTCCATTTACCATCTACCCTTTGTCAGTTGTAAAAAGCATTTACTTCGCGATATACAACCAGCCAGCCCTTAGAGGTTCTATCCGGCCCTTCAAAGATTTTAAAACAATTTTTAAATTTTAATGTTTTAAAAAAATTCAATTGTGGGAGTATTTCATTTTTCCCATATACGAACATTTATATATATATGTGAACAGGTGTTTCGTACAATGGAACTTCGTAAAAGTTGTAATTATTAGAAACAGACTGACTGAATCTGATTATGAGAAACTTTCAGAAATGTAGTCACAGCTTTATTTATTACATTAGTTTTATAAGAATTTTCAAAATATACTATTTTTGTGAGTCTTTATTAAGTTTTAGCCCTTGAAACTATAGTCTCATTATAAATAAATTTAAAAAAATATTTTTCCAGCAGAAGACATATTGTCTCCTTAAATTTATAAAAATTCTGCTACTCTGGGCAATAAGAAATTTTCAATTTATTCTAAAATTCTAAAAGAGACCTTAATAAATTTTTCTTTCAGCTCGGTTTCTAATTTTAGTTCTATACATTCAATCAGAAAGTTTACAGGTAAAAAATTTATATCTAATAAAAATCTAGTAAAAAATAAACCAAAATGGAAATTATTATTCCAGAAATTTTGATATCTAGTTCGGGATTCAAAATTTAAAATTAGCACATTTTTTTCTAAAACGTTTCAGTAGATATTCAGATTTCTTATTTTAGAGAAAAAAATTATCAGGGCAAGTGTATCAGATACATTTTTCAGTAAGTACATATAAATCTCAATGTTTTGAATAAGTTTATAATTTTATATCGGGCAGCATTCATTACAGTACTGCTGTAAGCAATTATGAATTTTTAAATATCCCCACCCAATTGAAAAACTTCTTCCTTCCTTTCGACAATCATTTACGATTTCAAACAGACCATAGTATCGGTCATTTTACTTTTTTAAGTTTATTCTTCTATTCATTTATTTAATTTATATAATAAAATTAATCCGGCACTTGTGCACATCATAACATAAAGGATCAAAACCAAAATCGAGTTGGAAGTCTTAAAGAAGATATTTACTTGGAATGGACTATCCGATGTTTGTCATCTGACCAGTTTACTATTACAACAAAACGAATTTACCTAAATCCAATCAGGTATTTGAACCCATAAGAAATAACAGATAGATATAAAAGTTAGAATAAAATAATGTAGGTATATAAAAACATACAATTGTATAATTATTGTATATTCATTATATTCCCTCTAGGTGTGTTTCCAATGGAAGTTTTTGTCCTAAGTTCCTTTTAAACATAAGTTGAGGCTGCTATCGACCATATTCATTTGCTGAGCTTTAAGGTAGTTATTTCGCGACAACACTAGCAAAAAGTTAATGCTAGAGTATATAGAACAGACAAGGATTCATAATTCATAAGCCAAAAACTTTTTGCTGTTTATGTACCGTTACTAGCCAATCCCGTGCTCGTTTGACAAATCTGGCAACACTGTCCGAGCTTGTATATATGTTATCATAGAAATGTCAGATAAAATACATTATAAAGAAATATTTATAAAACAAAAAGTTCTTAATAAGCCATTGGAAGCTGTTGCGACAATGCCTGAAGTGAAAAAAAACGTCAAAAAAGTATTAAAGTTAACCCAATTTTTAGGTTAAATAAATGCGTTGTTGCCAGCTTGTTTTAGTGTAAATTTTTCTTTATACATTTTTAATTATTTATTATCTCAGAAACTGTGTTGTAACCCTAGTAGCACAATGTTTCAAACTATATAGTAACTATATAGGGGCTATATAGATTCTCGAAATCTATATAGGCATTATATAGTTGCTATATAGTTTGAAACATTGTGCTACTAAGGAACTATGAATTAAATTTTTCTTAAAAAATGTATTAGTTATTGTTTAATGTTGGTTTAGTTTTTTATAACAATGGTAAAAAGAGTTTCTTAATTATAATTAAATATGTATGTAAACTTTCCTTATAGTGCAATGTATAAGATACATTTTTATAATTTTTCTAATTAATATAACAAAAAATAATTGCTATATGAATGAATAAGCGCGGTCAAAAACAATTCTCATTCATATAGCAATTTTTCTTTGTTATATTAATTAGAAAAATTATAAAAATTTATTTAAGATCATTATTTCAAGTTAGAAATATATAAGTTCAAATATTATTTTCACTCAATATTTGACAAAAATTCCCTACATTAGATTCGCGATTGAATCAAATGTAGAAAACATTCGATCAATGTTTAAGAGTTTGAAAAACTCTATCTTTGGAATTTAATATCTCCGGAACTATATTGTTCATCGATTTCGTTTTGGCACCAATCGATGCAGAAGTATTTAAATAATAATCTGTATAATTTTCAAAAAATCATAAGAAAACCCATATGGTGAAACAACTACCTTAACCAACAAATCTTCTACTCTCGGTAAGCTAAATCTTTTCGATTTAGTCTTAGGGCTGTATACCAAAATTCAATGATGATGATGATATGATAGTTCGATATTAAACAAAAAATAAATACATATACCTACTGTTTAACGACATTACTTTTTGACCAACCCTATTATGTATTATTAACAAAAAACATTCAATTATAATAAAAACATAACTATATTTTAATTAATGCATCTGCTGTTGTTAATGTATTTTTTAATATTTAAATAATAATAAAACATTTTTAAAATTACCCTCCCTACACCTCCTTTAAAAGCTATACTCTCATATTTCTAAAAACTAATTACATTCCACAATATTAAAATTCGCAAATGATATACAAATATGTAAAAATTGCATTTTTTTAAATATTCTTATAATATATATATAATATAAACAAAAAATTTAACCCAGAATTTATCACTCCAAGTTCCATTGCTTATGTACAAAACAACAGCAACAATTTAACAATAAAAAACAAGAGTTAATAAAATGTCTACGATTAATATCCGTGGCTATATTTTCAACATAATTAAAAAAATAAAAACCCGTCCGAGTGACAATATATATATAGAAGAAGGGAGAGGGTTGTTGGTGAGCCCTTTCGTGTACATTACACTGCCTTTTGACATTAACGAGATTTTTTTCAGGAAATGACTCTTGAAGAATCCGCATCCCTCTATAAAACCTCAATTGGCATGGCCACTATTTTCCACAACATTAACAACCCCTCGGCGGTTTCGTTTTGCGGCCATTAATGACTCATATGGAAATTTCGAAAACAGACACAACAAAAAAAAGCAAAACGGTTGAAGTGATGTTATGGTTTACGGGCGTGACCATTTTCTCTGATTCACCCAATTTTCGGGTGGGGTTTGTGTCTCAGGACACCCATCGGTTGAGTCATCGTTAAGGGTGCGGGTAACCCCAGCCCGAAAACGACAAGTAGTCCAATTAATACAATTCCCCAAAGAGTTATTGACAAGCGTCGCCAGTGCCATCCCGAAACGCCCCGGACCCTTATTCATAATAACAACGAGTCCTATGTCGTATGTTATGCTATATAAAATGCCACCCCCTGATAAATATGCAAAGCAGGCGTGACGATTGGAACGAAAAAATAAAAAATCCGCTTAAGTTAAAATCACAATGCCTTGTGTTACAAATTAAGTGGCTATTTGATTCTGAACTCGACATCGTGACAAAATTGGAATGAACACATGTCGACTGGCGCGCAGGGGATTATTTTTACTAATCAGATATTCAAACGCAATTCCAAAAACGAAATGTTCTTGCTCATGGCCAGGTAATATGACAAGGGGAAAACCTCAATCATTTCAAGTTACGGGACGTTGGCTGCTGAATTTAAATTGTTAAAATCTTTAATAAGCAAACGTTTTTGATCTCTATAGCTTTATATGTATATTGTATATGTAAACAAAGGAAAAAGAACAAAGGCCAATATAAGATTGTATGTCAAACTGCTATCGCAGGAATTTAAACAAAACATACAATTTGTTCTGAAATTGAAAAAAGCTTTTGTTTCTTTATGCAGGTATAACTTGATAGTTTATTTTTCTTGTTGTTATTATAAAATAACTATTCAAGATTTTTTCTGAATCCCTTAGAAAAGAAAAATAAGCCGGACGATGGCGAGTCGGACCGTATACCGAGAATCCCGTACCTTATATAATTCCCTAAATACTTGAGATATCAATTTAGATGTAATTTTAAAGTGAATTAAATTGTTGAAAAAAAATTAAGCTTAATTCTTCTTAGAGAGATCGTTACAAGTATGCTTCATACCCAATAATAAAAACAATATTTTTGAAATTCAAATCTCCCATAATAATCATTGGATTAAAATTTTAATAATTTGATTTCAGGTAAAATGGATACTTATATATATGTAGCTTGTAAATTTCAAGTTTGAATCTTCTTTAGTTTCGAGCTCTGACAAACGGACAGACATTGTATCGACGCTATCGACACTAATAGGGTTCCGTTTTGTACTGGGTCCTAAAAAAATTACACTAATCAGAGCTCAGATCCTACACATGGTTTTTGTTCTTTAACTTATTGTATAAATAATAAATTTGGTTTATAAAGAGAAATTCAACGAGAGTGTTGATGCAAATATATAGATATATATAATCTATTTGTTAGAAACTATAATTTCGAAAGATTGACCTTCATCATCAGTCTTTAATTATAAATATTTTATCTGTTATTTTTCATGGTTTCAATTATTCGATTGGATATAGATAAATTTGTTTTGTTGTTATAGCAAACTTGTCAGATAGCAAATGATTTGTATCCTGCAGAGGACAACCTCAGTGATTTTTCTTTATGAATTAATAACTCTGCTTCTCTCGGCAAAACAACACTTTTTAATAAATTTGGGATCGAATTAATTTAAAAATCTAGAATTCAGCTATAAGTTGTTTTTTAAACTTGTATAAATATTCTCAGTTCCCAAGCTAAAAGCTTCTTAGAGTTCTCCAGATACGATCAAAGCCTTAAATAATGTCTTAAGCATAGGCTGAAATAAATAGTTAATTGGCGTTTCTGTGAAGGAAGAGAGCTAGAAAACGCTGACATGGTATAAAGTGGCAGCTTAATGGTACAAACTCCTTTGCCGAATTTCAGCTCAATAGGTAAAACACTTGAAATGTTTAAGAGTTGCCAATAATTTGATAGGTAGGTATTTCCGTTTTCAAAATTTTTCATCTGAAGCTAGAAAGCCCAAAATACAATTCGAACTAATGATTAAAAACCTGATATATTTTCAACGATTCAACTTTCATAGGAAATCGACAAATTTAATCTGGTTATAAACTTCCCTTGGGTTCATTGCATAGTTTGCAGAAAGATAAACCAACTTTACCCTCAAGATTTATGTAAAGATATCGACATGTTCATTCTTTTAAAAATTAAAAAAAATTGATTTGTTTTTTGTAACATTTGTTTCTCTGTCAAAGTTGCTCCATTATTTTCTCCAATTCCTGCTCCAAAGGCTTTTTTTCTAAATCCGATGCGCTTAGCCTGATGACTAAGTTTTCCCACTTTGGGTTCGTTGCAAAGAGGAATGAGACTAATTATACCGGCCAAGTAAACTACCAACGCAAACAACATCCGCAAAAAAAGCCTATTCGGGTAAAAGGTAAATTGAGAAGAAAAGTAGAAGTGAAAAAAAGAGATAGGGTCGGCGTCGGAGTTAAAAAAAAAAAGATTCCAACTGTGAATTTGAAATTGATGGACGGCTAGAAGCTGACAGTGATTAAGATTTAAAAGAACCTTCCTCCCTCGACCACCGAAAGACGGACAAAAGAACGAATGAAAAAGCAGAGTAGAGAAAGCCGAGAGAAAGTGGCTGAAAATGGGCGGATCTTTTGTGAAAAATTACGATTAATTTGTTTATTAAAATAGCCCTCAAGTGGAGACGATAAATCTTTCAATAAAATGCTAAAAGTGAAATATCTCTCTGGCTGGGTTTTTCTTCATATTACTGCTCAAGTAAAAAGTAGCTGTTGTTGTTTAAGAGGGAAAAATAACGCAATTCTAGACAAAGAGAAAAATATAATGGAGCTTATTTATACATAATGAGATTTGGTTTTCGGGACACCTCTCAAAACAAGTGGTGAAACTACAATACCTCACGACCCCGAAACCCGGAGTTTTAGATTTATTATTTTTTAATTTTAATGAAATTGTGCCTAATATAAATAAAAATAGAATATTAAAAAGATTTTGCTTTGCAGAGAGTAGCAGCGTTGTTGATTCATGAAGAGAAATTATTAGGGTTGTTCTCTGAATGATGCAAATAAACATAAAAACACATATCGTCGCCTTAGAGTGTAAACCTGGTAAATCCATTTTTTATCATATCGTCGAATTAGAGAATAAACCTGCTAATTCACAACAAGGAAATTTTACAGGGCAGAGAAAAAACAAACAAAATTGAATTTTGTTGTTATGGAAAGAAACTATTTTTCACATTTTTTTCTAAAACTTACGATCGTAATTTTAAGTAGCAGTTTTACTTGGATATATGATAAAAAATGGAGTTAGCAGCTTTATACTCTAAGCCGACGATATGACAGATTAATACCGTTCGAAAGAAAAAGAGATGGAGTATCGTCCAAGTAAAACTGCTACTTAAAATTACGATCGTAAGTATAAAATTTCCTTGTTGTGAGTTAGCTAGGTTTACACTCTAAGGCAGAGGTCGGGGAACTTTTTTAGCTATTACCCCAAAATATTTTTCCATAGGTCGCTATTACTCCTACATGAAAAGCAAAAAAAAAGCAAGGTAAATGTATCTTATCTTATTATATTAAACGAGCAATTCTTGTATATATATTAAGAATCGGTTCGTCGAAAAAGGGTTCTAACGATTTGGATTAAATACACGAGTTAGGCGGGTTTTTGTGTTGACAATTCGATCTATCACGGTCTCATCTTCGGATAAGTTGTTTTTGATGGGTTTTTTTGTTAATTGAAATAATTATTCACAGGTGGTTGTTGGAATAAAAATTTATAATTACATTTCTTTCAATTTTTTTTTAATAAAATGAATTGGTTTTTTTATTTTAAATTTCACTAATAGATCATTACAAATGTTATTATATATTTGAATTTGCCAATTTAATTAAATAAAGGTATTTTCCTATAAAATATTTTAATAGAATATCAATTTTATTCTCTTAAAAAATCCGACAATTCGAAGGATCGTACCTCCTTCTTCAGGATTTAAAAGGGTCATAATAAAGGAAGGGGGTGTAAATTAGTCATGTCGGAAAATAAATATTTTGATCGTTCATATCTCGTCTTCGGAAAGTCGCAGAGCCTTGAAATTTGAAACTTAAGCTATTTAGAAGTAAAAAGTTACCGAGCATCGCTCGGTGCTCCAGGCACTTATTTATTATTTATTGAATTAATTGGAATTTACATGAAAACTCTCTGTAAGTAAATAAAAATTGTTAAAATTAACATAATTCAAACGCTTTTACGTTTTAGAAAAATGATGTTGTTTCATTTTCGCTAAAATAACCTCAAAATTAGGACTTTTTGACATGAGCGCAATTTGACTACAATCCTTGTTATTCAGCCGATTTCTTGCCGGGTTTAACTGACTGCTTTTTAAAAAGAAAAAAATACACCTACACTCATCATGACAAAAAAATGCATAACTTTTATTAATGTTTTTATATTTTTTTTAACTTTTATTAATTTTAAGATTTTGAATTCCTGGAAAAGCTATCAAACTAACAATACTATAATAGTTTATAAAATAAATTTTTTTTAAAAATGTCCTTTTTACCCCCGATAGTTTCATTTTGGCCCCATTTGGGTAATTTACCCCGGTTCCCCGACCGCTGCTCTAAGGCGACTAAATAATATATATAATTTGAGATTATAGTTTCGAAGGTTATATATTTCATCCGTTATTTCTTGACGAATTCGTTTGTTCAGTGATCCACTAAATATTACGACAAAACGAATTTTTCTAAATTCAATCGGGTATTTGAACCCATGAGAAATGAGATTTCTATAATTAATAGGACTGATGAATAAGAGCCCCATAACTTAACGATAAACCGTAATCAGACGATATGCCAGTTTACGAGAGTCCACATTCAAAAAGAATTTAATAAAAGTTTCATAGTTTTCGAGTTTTTGAAAAACGTGAAAATCGCTACCCTGCACTAAATATTGAGATGCTGTGACTACAAATCCCCATATTTTATGATTCTAATTTTTGTTACGCAATCCTGAATAGCCGTGATATTGATCACAATCTAAAATTAAACTAAGAGTAGTTTTTGGAGAAAAAAAATATTTTGCCTGATTTATGTGTTAAAAATTTTTCATCAGCTAACTTTGACTCTTCATAGGATAAAATGTGTACTATCCTATCATAGAAAGTTATTTAAAAAAAATGACCCATTTAGTCAAGATTTTAAAATGGTACAAAACTTACTATTTCTCTCTTTAGAAAAAAAAATATTTATATTTTTTTGACAAAATAATCGAATTTCAAAGCATTATTTGATAGTGATGGTTATTTATTTAATATGTTGAACAATTATCCCCCATCTTGATTAATTATTTATTTATATTTGCTATAAACAGGTATACAATACATATATGTTAATTTGCATCAAGCAGAGGACAGCCTCATTGATTTCCTTTTATCAAAATACACTGATGAAAAAACTTGCATTGCTCTCATCACTTAAAAAGCGAAATAGTTAAAGTACATACACATAATATGCATTTTTAGTGCCTACTTGAAGAATTAAACTTTTATGGATTTTTTTAGATTACAATATTTACAAGAAATAATCGTTTAGATATTTTTCATAAATTTTTTATAAAAATTTTTTTTTTTCAATATTAGAAAATATAATAATTACACAACTTTACAAAAATTTTTTTCCTTGTCCTAAGATTTATTTCAAGATTTTTCTATTAATTGGGCACCAAAATAAAGGAAAAGTACCTATATTCGGTATAAAGTTTGCTTTTATAGTGGGTATAATAATAATAAACGACGAAAAAGGACATTTTGACCTATTTTCGAGACCCATTAGATATTAAACAGCAATATTTGAAATCAAAATATTTTGTTGACGTAATAGAAAACAGATTCCTATTTGATTTTCAAATTATCACTTGATTTTCGCTCAATTAGAACTCGAGTTATAACTAAAAAACTAAGACCATATGTTTTTATTTATGTTTATTATCCTTTATTTATAATCATGTAGTTTTAGTATTTAAGTAAAAACTCGAGTTCTAATTGAGCTACAAACAAGTGGAAATTTGAAAATCAAAGAGGAAGCTGTTTTATAATTACGTCAATAAAATATTTTGATTTCAAATCTTGCTGTTTAATATCTAATGGGACTCGAAAATAGGTCAAAATGGCATTTTTCGGTGTTTTGACCAATAATATCTCCAAAACAAGAGCTAATCGGTCATTTTTATGGTGATTTTTGAATTCAGCAGAGGGAAATACATAAGAATCAGCTATTTTTGAGCCCGAGGCATTTTCATTGTTGGGCAGTGTAATTAGATATTATAATTAATTCGTTATTTTATCGATAGTAACATTAAAAAAAATAAGCTAGAACTTATTAAAATGTATTGAGTTTATTACGTTGATAGCATAAGGACTAGATTTGGTCTGGTTAAAACTTTTTATCCAAGCAGTGAGTACTAAATTTATGTTATTTAATGAAAATATTGGAAAGATAAATTGATTTAGGTTAGGTCAATATGATTAAATACTCGGTGAACCGATTATAATGAAATAGTTGGTATTATTTTCCGAACGAGATATATAACTTTTCAATTACATGAATATATGGCTAAATAAATTATTACAAGTTTAATTTGTTTTAGATAATGAATGTTGCCATTTTAGTTTATGGATAATTTTAATCAATATTGATGATAAACTCACGAATTTATATTAACTATATCTATATTTTAAATTAATAATTATCTGTCAATTTATTTAGGAAACATCTTGAACTAGGTAATTTGTGGCTAGCCGCAAAATAATTTCTCGTTAAATATGGGTTAACGTAGGTAAATATTGTTATTTAAAATCAAAATTGTGGAGTTCCAGTGGGGAAAAAATCTACCTATTTTTATAGGGATAAATTGAAGGAAATAAGCAATTGATCGGTTTAAAGAGAATAGAACAAGTGGGAAAAGGATATTGATTGTGTGGCTGCTCATGTCCGTAGAGGAGAAATGTGCCTCGGTCCATTGAAACAATTTTCCAAGACTGTAATCCTGAGAAATAACATTTTCAACTAATATTTATTTTTTTTATTTTTTTTTTTTTGTTTCGTTTTTTTGAAATATTTCAATATCGGATCATACTATTTTGATAAAAATAAAAAATAAATAAAGGAACCCACGGCCTTTTTGTCTACATTCTACAAGAAAATCTCAGAGAGATAACATCAAAAAAATTATATCAAATAGGAGATATTGATTGTGTGGCTGCTCATGTCGGTAGATGTCAAAATATTTATGGGAAGATATTGTATAGATTTAATATGATTTGACAATGTTTTTGTTTTTTATATTAAGTTTTTTCCTGAGCCATTTTCCCTTATTTTAATTTTATTTTTATTTTTTATTTTATTTGTGTAATCTGATTTTTTTTATTTTATCTTTTGATTGATTTTTGATAAACTGGTGGAGCCTAAATGAATGTCATATGTTTAAAAATGAGTTTTGCATAAAAACGCACTTGTATTTACAACAGTGAGACTGAAGATGGCTGTGAGTCACGGCTGAAACGTCTCTCGTTTGTACTAATTAAATAAAGAAAATGCTCCATCTGTGAAGCTGGAATTTTTTTCTTTTAACAAGAATTATCCATCCATTCTACTTTTAAAAAAAGGAGGTTAATAATTCAACGGAATGTCTGTATTTTTATTTTTGTGTTTGAACATTTATTTCTCTTTGCCATGAGGAGCGATTTGTATTATTATTTTTTGCATTGGGTTCAGTCTCGTACCCGATTGGTCCTGTTTTTTTTTTCATTGTTATTGGATCTTTTTAGTTATGTATGTTCACGCATAACTTCTTTGTTTATGGACCGATTTCGATTATTCTTTTTTTATTGGAAAGGAGGTACCTTAGGGGCGGTAGCATATTAATTTGGTCAAGTTCTGATGATGTTTGTTTGTCATGTTCTCTTTACCATGTGGACCGATTTCGATGATTTTTTTTGCATTGTGTTCAGTATAGGTGCCGATTGGTCCCGTAAAAATTTCATTGGTATTGGACCTTTTTTGTTATGTAAGTTCACGCATAACTTCTGTGTTTATGGACCAATTTCGATGATTCTTTTTTTATTAAAAAGGGGATACCTTAGGGGTGGTCCCATATAAATTTAGTCAAGTTCCGCTGATATGACCAATGACAAAATAACGAAAATCTCCAATTTTTATCTGCAAATAATCGAAATTATAATAAATAAAATCTTTTATAAAAAAAAAACAATCTTAAAACCTTCATTTAAAACCCGCTAACGTTTCGAGATAATTTCTCTATTTATGAATTGAATTTTTTTATCAATTTATGATTCTTTCGCCCGAATCTTTCTCTTACTCTTATGCAAGGTATTTACATAATTTACTATATTCTTAAAGAGAAAAATAAAAATAATTTTTAGAAAAAAAAACCGACTTCAAAAAATTAAATGCCACAAATAAAATAATGAGAACTCAAAAATAAAATAAAATGCACTAAAAGGTGTAAAATAATTATCTTATTTAGTTACAACTAAACGATGAAATTGTTACATGAAATCACTTTTTGAAGTCGGTGCCAAACAAACTATATAAGCGAGCTTACGCGATGTTGTCTTCATTACCCGCCAAACGTACTAAGATCCATCGAGTGCGATTCATAAAATGTATATGTTTGGCACCGACTTCAAAAGTAATTTCATCGTTTAGTTGTAACTAAATAAGATAATTATTTTATACCTTTTAATGCATTTTATTTTATTTTTGAGTTCTTATTATTTTATTTGTGGCATTTAATTTTTTTGAAGTCGGTTATTTTTTCTAAAAATTAGTTTTTTGTCAAAATGTTTGTTAGTACATTAGCAAATTTTGTGTAGGCTCTAGTTCAAAAACTAGTGTGAATATCAAAACGAAATTTTACATGTAGTTTTGGTCCATTGAGATTAATAAGAACTGATTAGATTTTGGTTGAAATCGAACCAAAAATTAAGGGTTGATTATAAAATTGTCAAACTAAAAAAAAAGCAAGAGAAATAGAATTTACTTTAAAAAGGCCCTATAATAAAAAAAGAAACATTATTTTTTCGAGAATTAAAATAGGGGGTGGGGGCACATAAAAATAGAACTATCAATATAACTCCTAGACTCCCTTAGGGGTTCTTAAACAATTAAAATCTAATCCAAAGTTCAAAATTATAACTATCTTTTTTATTCAAAACCGACGTTTCGGAAGTTTATTCCCTTCTTCAGGGGTTGGAAAGGTTAGTGAAGGAAATCCAATGTGATATTTCCCTCTGTCTCTTATCTCAGTGGCAGTAACAATATTATACAGTATTTCATTCTCAGCAGAATTTAGTGTCTTAGTAGTCAAAACTCTGAAGAAGGAGGGAAAAACCTCCGAAACGTAGGTTTTGAATAAAAAAAGATAGTTACAATTATCTCCCTTTTCGAAATTTGGACTGCTTCACCAAAATTCTCCTTAAAATCTAATAATAAATTCAAATTCTTTTAAGAAACTAAGATTTGGGGGAAAGAAAATCATTTAAAAAAAAAAATTCTGTCTCTCTGTTCAATAAACATACATATAGCCTGTCATTCAATAAATTTTATTTAGTTACCTTCTGTATTTCCTGAAGATGGGTTGATAGCCCGAAATATATATATTGAAAAAGAAAAAAAAAAAAAAAAAAAAATTTTATATCTTTTAATTTTTTAATTTTAATGTGAAATAAGTGACCCAGTATCCTTAACTCATAGTAAATCCATATTAAATAAAATATCTATTTACTCTTATCTTTAATAAAAAAAAAATTCTTTAAGTATGATGTCGGAAACATTTAAAAAATATTAAATATAAGAGAGAGGGCAAGTATTATGGTAAAGTTATATGGATGGCCACATCAGCTTATTTATTCTAAATAACTACCAAAGAATATACTTTTTTTTGCAACTTGTTAAACTTTATCGAATATAGGTATATGGTATATCTACCTGCCCTTCAAATTAAACAAGATATCCAGTTAAGATTTGTTAAGTGTTCCGTCATAGGAAAAGGATATGAAGTGATGCCACATTTTCGAGGTAGGTGTCTATCCACCCACTCATCAGATGTCAGCGCTTAAGAAGCTTGAAATCTCAATAAAATTTGATTGATTGCATAACTTGATTCATTTCCATTTCATGAATAATAAATACAAAAGTGTTGTTTTTTTCGCTTGTAATAATAATTTTTAATCTAATAGAAATCTCACTGGGAATGACAGTAATAGGTTGAGTTAGCGAAGTTGTTGCTGCATACTTGTTGTGTGCTTGTTTCAATTTAAATGAAGACTTAATTATAGAACATCTAAGGCGTTGGAATAAAATCCAAGAAATGCCCCTTCTCTATAGTCTTTTAAGTATTTAATATATTATGAGCGTCATTGAAATAAAGCGGCCCGTCTTTTGTTTCCACTTTCCACAAGCTGGATCCGGCCAAGACACCAGCAGTGTCTCTGTTTTCATCTCTATAAACGATAATGTCCGAATAAAAACGCACCACCCACCCACTTGGATGCTTCTTTTTACGGTCTTAGAAGAAATTGAAAACCCCTGGAAGAAAAGGGTTTTGGTTGATGAGGGTGGAAAAAGGGGGGTGGCTATTAAAAGGTCCTATTGCTCGTTTTGTTTACTGTCTAAATACTGTAATTACCTTCAAGCCCGATTGAACACTAAAAGACTTCTTCCGCTATTCCTTTCAGATTGCTGTTCTAATTTGCATTTCAAGACAAAGTGGCAAATTTAATCAATTGTGAATATTATTAAGTATTATTGTTATTATTAATTACAGAGTGAGCAGAGAAAGAAGTGTTGTTTTCAAATCATTGTAATTAAAAATTTTATTAGTCTTAAATGGAAAAATACCTTAAATTAAATACAATGTAATAAAAGTGGATAAAAATCGAACCAAAGCTTTTGCCAACTCTTTTATCCATATGACCTCCAGAGACTGGAACTAACTTCCGGCCACTGTCTTCCCCGCAACTTATAACCTTCAGCTGTTTAAGACCTGCATCCACAGATACCTACAACTCCTACCCAGTTCATAAAATCCCCTCTCCTTCTTCTTTTCACGATGGAGGGGCCAACCCAGGCCTTTAGGGGATCCACCTTATGGGTGTATCTCCTTCTCACATCAATATAATTTAAAAAAAATAATGATAATAAATGAGAAAAATATTTGTTAGAAAATGCTATGAATCCACATTTTGGTTCCTAACCTGTATTTACCCCATGGGGGTAAAAAAAAATTGCTACTTGAAGGGGGTAATCAGATTAATTAATATATGTTGACGGTAACGGATTCAATATTCCGCTACGGGGCAGGGTGAGGCGAGGATGGATATTTTTTTAACAAGGTGTAAAGATACATGGTTTGCTTGGTCACAGGAGTAATGAAACTGTAAAGGTTAGGAACCACTGTTTTAGAGTCTTCCAGGTCAATATAGGAAAATTTAGAATATTAACCTGGAAGATTTTTTTTGGATTCTCTAGATAATATTCTGGCATCCCTAAAGAATTTCATTTACCCCAAATTAATAACAAACTAACAATAAATTAAAATAATCATTATCATAGCGTATACGATCCTAAGACTGATGCAATCACCCGGCTCCATCTCATGTCAACTAAAATAATTAAAAGTATAATAATCAAAGTATATTCAAATATTTATTCTCATTTTTCCTTGATGAGGAGACAATAGATACTATTCATAGAATTTTTTTTTAATAAAATTTCGTTTTGATATTTATTCTAGTTTTTGAGCTAGAGCGTTTAATTTGGTAAGGTACTAATTTGTTAACATAAAGGAAATACATACAAAATGACATAGGTGGTATAATTCGAATTTGGTGGACTCTAGTGCACAACTGACAACCGCATAAGGTGACCCGAATGGTTTTAACAACCTGTCAAAAGATAAACGCGCCCCTCTCATTATTCCCCGTGTCATGGCCGATGATGTTAGGAGATTTTTCTTAACGACAAGTGTTTTTGTATAAATGATAAGTTTTTCGCATTTGTAGCATTTATTTTATTCCTCAAAGATCCCTCAAATAACTTTTTCCAAAAAAAAAATCCTATTTGAATTTATTTTTGAATTTTGTTTTGTCAAACGTTGTATGGACACAACGACATACATAGACAACGGACATAATGACATAGGTATGTCACCAGCAAACTACTCCTGGTCATGTTTCCATTGCTGGGTCATCTGCTAATAAAAAACATTCATCGTCCTCTATTCTTTGTGTCCTTTATTAGTGGACAAGGGAAACGTAAGCCAGAGACTCGGCAGACCTTTTTAGTTTTAATTTCTATTCCTAATATTAAGGAAATTAAATCAAAAAATGAGCCCTAAGGTCCTCCGGAAAAGAGGAGACGAAACATCACTAAAAAGTTATTTGAAGACCAAAGTGAAGAAGAAAAATGTCCTAATAACTCTTAAGACGATGAAGAGGACTGTCCATGCATATATTGCAATCATCTTTTTTCACGATCTAAGCCTGGAGAAGACTTATTGGGGTGGTTAAATTGTTCGCATTGGGCTCATGTTTCTTGCGCTGACATTCCTAAGAGAACCCAGCGTTTCATTTGTGAACTTTGTCAATAATTATATATAGTTTTTAGTGTATGTCATTTTGTCCATAGCATATGGACAAAATGGATTTTGGATGATTTCATTTGAACTAAGAATATATTTTTTTCTCTTACTAAATGTTTGTTAGTTTCAATTAATAAAGAAGCAAAGATGATATGGGAAGAATATGACTGTCCTATGTATTACCAATAAAGAGTTATGACTAAAAAATAAAACCCTATGTCATTTTGTTCGTATTTCCCCAAAATTTTTAACAAAATTATTAATATCTCATAAAATATAATTTTTTGAATGTTCACTTATTAGAGCTTTTTTGTAGACCAAAACGCCATATGGTTTCGCTCAATTTTTTTTTCTTTTTATCAAAATAGTTTCAGCTGTTTTTGAGATATTTCGAAAAAAACGAAACAAAAAAACACAAAACACTTTTTTCATGCACGAATATAATACTTGACCATACCCTGTATAGTAAAGTAAAAAATTGAGTTAACGCATTATAACAATGTCTATACAAAGCTTCCTATGATAAATGCAGTTAATTTTTTTTCTCAATATATTAAATACCCCTTATATCCTTGGCGAAGTTAATCATTCGTTTATATAAGTATTATTATTATTAATGATTATACAGGGATTAAGAGATAAAGGTGTCTTTTTCAAAAGAAATTTTATCCCTGAGGTAATTAGATATTTCATTAGCTCGTTGGTGGACTCGAAAATGGGGGCAACGACAAGGAAACTGTTAATTAGAGGTTGATTTAGTAAATCAACTTCACTAATGGTGGATTAAATGGGCGATATAAATGACCCAAATCTCATAGTTAGCCTTTAATATTGGACATCATCTGTCTGTATGGGCTACACATTATTATATAATACTAGCTGACGACCGGGCCTTCGGCCCGGCGTCACCTAGCCCCTGGCGGGGAGCGTCTCGTTCATACCAATTTAATAATTGAAATTTAAAATCTTACTGTAAGTATCGAAAGAATGTGCTGAATGAAATTGATTCAAAAATAAGGAAGAATAAGGAAAGATTTATTTAACACATTGCCTAAGCACGATCACTATCTGACCAATCAGAATCGTTCTAATAATTTAACGCTTTGGCATTGGCTATGCACTGGCCAATCAGATCGTTTCCACATACATATATATCCACATACTTTTCTATTTTATATATATAGATAGATAGATAGATTAGGATGAGTTTTTAGAAACAATATTTTTTGCTCGTATCTAATAAATTATTATTATTAGCAAAAAAAAATCTGGCGTAATTTGAGCGCACAGTATTATTTACTTTTCACATCTGCAGAAAGGAAAATTGGTTTCTTATTCATGTCAAGGGGATTTTTCACACCCCTACAGCTACTCACCAACTACAAGGCCCAAATTCGCCCTTGTCTCGAATTTGGTTCGCATCTTTAGAGAGAAGAAAATGACAAAAGTGACCTGAATCTTTAAAATGAAGTCATAAAATACTCTCCATCATTTAAATATCTGGGAGTAACCCTTTCTTCCTCAAGTGGTAGAAATAGTGAAGATATAGAAAACAAGATAGGGCAGGGGAAAAGAGCGATCCGTCAGTTAAACTCACTACTATGGAGCAAAAACATCAATCGATCCACAGAGGCCAGGCTCTATAAAACTATACATAGTTCAGAGCTCTGAAACATGGGAACTAAGGAAAAATGACCAAAGAAGACTAGTAACCCTTGAAATGGATTTCTGGAAAAGTGCAAGAGTTTCTAAACTGGATAACATCAGAAACGAAAGGATTCGTGAGATCATGAAGGTGGACCAAGATATACTCGTACATACTAAAGACCATTGAAAAAAAGAGACTAGTATGGTATGGTCATGTCCAACGAATGGGAGAAGACAGATGGTCAAAGAAGGTTATAAAGTGAGTCCCCCCTGAACGTCTAAAAATAGGGAGAACACCAAAAAGCTGGAGGATAGAGGACTAAAGGACCCTCCGGATTAAGATAGAGGACTAAAGGATTAATTGCCTCCGTTTTATAATAATGGTGAAATAGGGTTCTTAGATATAACTATTGAAAATAAAACTATATATACAAGAAGAGCGGGGGTATTCCAAATTAATGTAGTCTGCACAATAAAAAAAAAAAAAAAAAAGGTATGGTCAAGTATTGTAATCGTGCATGAAAAAAGTGGTTTTTTGCTTCTTTTTTTTTCGAAATTATTAACTATTTTAATAAAAAAATTGGGCGAAACCAAAGCATTTCGGTCTACAAAAAAGCTCTAATAATTGAACATATAAAAAAATTATATTTTTCGAAATAATAACTGTTTTGTCAAAATGTCTGTTAGTCTGTCTGTCTGTTAGTACGTTACCAAATTTTTGTGGAGGAGCTAGCTCAAAAACTAGTGTGAATATCAAAACCAAATTTTACAAGTAGTTTTAGTCCATTGAGATTAAGAACTGACTAGATTTTGGTGCATATCGGGCCAAAATTAAGGGGGAAAGGGGGGCAAAAATGTTAATAATTTAAATACCTATAATAACGAAAATATTTTTTTTTCTGGAGCCAAAATTAGGAGAGGGGTCAAAAATAAAAATCTAGGCCATTCGAGCAAACTCAACCAAATTTTGTATACATAATCAGTGGGCCCTTAGAACACTAACAATGCAAAAACAAACCGCCCAAAATGGGGGGGGGGGGGG
>JALMQS010000064.1:16980464-17101933 GCA_024734495.1 Forficula auricularia
AAACTAAGTCGCAGAAATTTTACCAGTAAATTCTCAAATACAAAAACAATCAGACCACATCTACAAAGTGTCAATACCAAGCCGCTGCCTCGAACCCAAAATGGTGAATTCGTCTAAAATGCCCCAAAACAGCTCGGGCTAAACACACGGCGAGAAACGTGGTTACTATAATCATGTGAAGCCCATGGAACCGGTAGCTAGAAAAAAGGTTCTCCCATAAACTGAATCTGCTACCGAAAAGGGGGCCTCCATGTAAAATGCAAAATGGTAAAATACACTCCCAATCCTACGGTCAGAGCCAACCCTTGGATAGCTTGGCTTTTGTTACTTTCTATCAATTCGTTGGTGGGCTCCTGTCACAGTTAACTTCAAGTTCTCTTTTGAACACTGCGATTTTATTGGCTTCAGGGGTAACTGTTACAGAGCCCACCACGGATTGATAGAAAGTAACAAATGGCAAACTATCCAAGAGTTGGCTCTGACCGTAGGATTGGGAGTGTATTTTACCATGTTACAGGGGTACGAATACATGGTCACAAACTAAGTCGCAGAAATTTTTATCTATAGGTATTTTAAAAATCATAAGGAACGTTTTTTTTAATGCTATCGAATACAAGAATTTCCCGCACTAAGAATATGTAACCCCTCTAGATCCTTCCATTCCTGAAAAAGAAGTAGAAAGTAATCAAGCGAAAGGGTGGAGACAGGGCCGGATTTAGGATTTATGGGCCCCTAGACTGAATCTGTGGCGCAGACCCCACCGGGAAAAATGTTTTTTTTTAATCAACCTAAAAAAACCGCATATTCAGCAATTATCCAATTAAAAACTTAAAACTAAGCGTGCATGATTATTTATTTGAAACCTTGTTAAATACGAGGATAAGTCAAAAATTACCTACACTTTTCGTTCTACAACTTTATTAAACTAAGATAGGAGGCGGCCGCATGCGCATTCGTTGAGTTGGTGCGTCTGTCATCACGTGTGCGGAATTTAATCACGATCGCGTCAGTTGTCGTCTAGCTACAACAGCATAAGTATGTCAGCTCCGCTATCAGATTGCACTAAAGAGGGGCAACGGAGTGGTCAGAGGGTGTGAAAGGTGCTGAAATTCACCGGAAACGTTTTTTTATCGATCGAAAAGTTTAAAAGTGGCCGAACGAGCGTAACACAAAAAGAGGGAGCAAAAAAAAAGTCAACTTTGAGACGCTTTGAAACCCTGGAATACCCTCCTCACCAAGATCCCGCTCCCTCAGACTTTCATCTCTTTGGACCGCTCAAGGAAGCTTTTAGAGGCCGTCGATATGCCTCAGACATGGACGTTCGGGATGCGGTGCAAAAGTGGCTTCATGACCAACCGAAAACCTTCTACCAGGAAGGCATCCGGAACCTTGTGGTTCGCTGGACCAAGTGTATTGCTAAAGGTGGAGACTATATCGAAAAATAATGTATCTGTTGTACACCTATCTTAGTTTAATAAAGCTGTAGAACGAAAAGTGTAAGTAATTTTTGGCTTATACTCGTATATTTAAAAAAAAAAGTAGACCCTTTGTGGTGCAGGCCCCCTTTGTTTTGCGGGCTCATAGGCTACACTGGAGTTTTGAGACAAATCATAATGAATTTTTATTTCAAAGACAAATACAGTCGAGATACGTTCCTAGAAAATATTTAATCATTTCTGTGCGGTGGACCTAGAAAATATACAAAAAACGTACACAGGGGATTTCCCGACTTTTTTCACCGATTTCGAAATATTGTAGGCCGTAAATCTAAACACTACAAGATCCGCGATATGAAAAAAGTTTGAGAATCACTGAATAACAGCATATATTTTATTTTTTTAATTTTAATAAATAAACAATTTTTCAAACTCACCATATTTTTTATCTCGACGTGTTAATCGATAAATATCTTTTTCACAGGCCCAATAAAGGTGACGAACTAAATTTTCACGACAACGAGTGTGATATTCTTTATGCCAAACTATTTGCCAATCACGATCGGACCTAGAATTAATATTAAAATAAAGTTTATTGTTGAAAGATTATTGAATTAAATCAAAACGTTTTATTTCTATACATAAATATATTTAAAATTCTCTTATTTAATCCAAAGATATAGAATTAAAATGATTCATAATTAAATTCGGTTTTGAATATAATCATTTTAAATCTACCAGTTCGTTGCAATTAAATTAATATACCCTATATGTTGCAGTAAAAACCTGATTTTTTTAGTAAAAACGCGTTTCGGTGAATACCTTTATGGCAACTAGAGTTTACTGATGTTGGTTGAATTTGGTTCAAAGGTCTAGAATCTTCAATTTTTTTTTTTAGTGATATTGATTTGAGAAGGAGATACACCAAGAAGGTGCATCCCCTCTAAAGGCCTGTATGGGATGGCCCCTCCATCGTGAAAAGAACAGAGTAGAAGGAAAGAAGCCGGGATCACGTGCCAAATCTCAGAAAGTTACAATCCAATTTACTAAGTTTTTTTTTTAAGGGCTTCGAGCAGTGGTAAATTCTCCGTGCAATAAATTAGGTTAAATTTATCTCCCACTTAATGTTTTTCTAGACCCTATACTTACAGAAAAAATGTCTGGGTAAGTATAGCCGGGAATTGAATCCGAGACCTCCGGGTTGCCAGCCAGACATGATGACCACTACACCAGGGAGGCGGACCTTGACCTTCCACGTCATTTCCTGGGTTTATTTTTAAAAAATTTTAAACGGAAATGTCAAAAACTACATCCTCTAAAACTTTTCTTCTAATTTTTGACATTTTCGTTTAAAAAATTTTGAAAATAAATACACGAAATGAGCCTGATGGTCAAAAATAAAGATTCTAGACCTTTGAAGCAACCTCAACCAAAATCACTAAACTCTAGTTGCCATAAAGGTATTCAGCGAAACGCGTTTTTACTAAAAACAGGTTTTTACTGAAATATATATATTAATATGTAAATTATTCAAATAATAGGTCGGCCAAGTGCAAGTTAGACTGGTATACAGAATATTATATCTTCTAAAATACTTGAGATATCATATTCATTGTTATTTGTGGTTGATAAGGAGAGAATGAACGAATTTGTGGAATTTTTCATAATTTTAGGTCTAGCAGACTTCTAACCTCCTCCTGAAGAAACCCGAATCAAGGGATAAAACGTTTGGTATTAAAAATAATAAACCTAATTTGTTAGATAAGAATTTATGAAAATTTTGAAATTTTCACTAAGTGGATTCTGAGCGTCTCATATAATAATTATTTGAATATGAAAGATTTCAATTTGCCGATGGTAATAGATTCAAATTTTTCTTAGATAATCATAAGATGGTGTCATCTATTAATTCCGATGGAATGGATTATTTTTAATTATATGCCAGAAGGGTTGTTTTTCATCCCCTCGGGAATCGAACCCGAATGCCAGTAACAGCAATCCGGGCCATCTGGCTCACCTGCGAGGTGCGAACCTCTCTGACATATGTAAACGCGTTAAATATTTTACTCAAAGATTGATTGTTGTTACTGGAACTCGGGTTCGATTCCCGAGAGGGTGAAAAACAAGCCTTCTGGCATATAATTAAAAATAATCCATTCCATCAGATTTAATAGATGACACCATCTTATGATTTTCTAAGATAATAATCATTTTAGATGTGACAAATCAGGGGAAAATAGGAACAATTATACACAGTGTTAAAACATGCGATCAATTACGACGTTTCGCCAATTTATTATGGCTTCATCAGGCTCTATACAATAAATAAATACAAATGAATCATTCACAATCATCAAAATCAACACAGATATAATATAATATAATTACCGTGATCAAATTTACCATAATAGATTAAAAATTCAGTTTATTGGACAAAGTTTTTTTTATTGAAGTTCTTAAGTAAAGTACAAAAAATTGAAGAAGAACTTCAATAAAAAAACTTTGTCCAATAAACTGAATTTTTTAATCTACTAATTATAATGGACATTAATCAACATATATCTACCATAATACCATAAACCACAATAAATTGGCGAAAAGTCGCAATTGATCGCATGTTTTTAACACTGTGTTTAATTGTTCCTATTTTCCTCTGATTTGTCACATCTAATATCTAAATAATGGAACTGAATAACAATAATAATAATTATATCAAAACGCCTCCCACCCAAAGGTCGTAATTTTCTTCTTCACTCCAGGGCGCAACCACAATGAGGCCGCGTCGAAAGACAATTATAAATAAAATTAGGGAAGGAAGAAAAGATTTTTATATTATAGACAAAAGGATCAGCCGGGATTCGAACCCGGGATCTTCGCATGTACACTGCGATGCCTTTATAAGAGCCTTAGCTCTTATCCTCTCGGCCACCGATCCCCGAACCCAACCCGATACCTAATGTCTATATGAATTTGGAATTTCATTTTTATTTAATCTTTTAATCTCTTCCTCGTTAATTTTTTGCAGCCCTGTAGTTGGCTTGACTAATTAAACTATATCCAAACGCCTCCCACTCGATCGCATTTGGATATAGTTTAATTAGTCAAGCCAACTACGGAGCTGCGAAAAATGAACGAGAAAGACATTAAAAGATTAAATAAAAATGAAATTCCAAATTCATATAGACATTAGGTATCGGCTTGGGTTCGGGGATCAGTGGCCGAGAGGATAAGAGCTAAGGCTTTATAAATTAATCCCTCTGAAATATGAAGCAAAATACCTGGGAGTTCAACTGGACAAAAGACTAACATTCAGGTCGCACATATTGAACTTACTCAGAAAAGCCTAAGGGAATATGAAAAATATGTTCCCTCTCTTGTCAAGAAATTCTTTCCTGTCTCAAAGGAACAAAAAACTGTTATATACATCGGTGCTTAGGCCTTCATTCACATACGCCGCCCCAGCGTAGTGCCATGTGAGCAAAACGACTCTCAACCTCTGCAAATATACCAGAACAAATGTCTTCGCTTAATTTTAGACAAAACTAGATACACCAAAATAGAGACACTTCATGAATTGGCCGAATTAGAAAAAATAGACGAACACATTTTCAAAATTTCCAAATCCTTCTATGATAATCAACTTAAACACAATAGTTTTTAAGGAATTTGGTGTTGGTACTTGGTGAAACATTTTTTAAAATTATTGGATAAAAATATTTGGTAGGTTTCACATTAAGATATAGAAATAAAACGAATTTATTTTTAGAGAATCTTTAATCTCGATATATATATTTCGGGTGACTAACCCATCTTCAGGAAATACAGAAAGTTACTTTCTGTATTTCCTGAAGATGGGTTAGTCACCCGAAAATATATATCGAGATTAAGATTCTCTAAAAATAAATTCGTTTTATTTTTTATATCTTAATGTGAAACCTACCAAGTATTTTTATCCAATAATTTTAAACACAATAAATTAACAAGACACACGAAACAAATTATTCAAAAATCATATGGGAAAACCCCCAGATTTGCAGAGACTTATAGACGTCTAGGCATAATCACCGACTAATGTAAATTTTATTATGGAAAGTGGTGTAGGTTTTAGGTGAAACATGATGTTAATTAATAGAGTAAAGGGTGTGTAGTTTCACAGTGAATGAAATAAAACTCAAAGAGGTTATACAAACTCAATATATTTCGATTATTAGTCCATCATCAGGAGTTTACAAGTTACATACTTGTAAACTCCTGATGATGGACTAATAATCCGAAATATATTGAGTTTGTATAAACCTCTTTGAGTTTTATTTCATTCACTGTGAAACTACACACCCTTTACTCTATTAATTGACTAATGTAAAGGCTCAAAAAGCCTAAATTCTTTTTTATGTCTAAAAAACAGGTTTTTTTGTTCCTTTGAATTTTTCCTGTGAAAAACCCCTTAATGAATCAATTAATAAAAACAAATCTAGGTGTAAGTATTTAACATATACTTATATGTATCAAAAAAGAATTTATCATAATCATCACAAAGAACAAAAATCAAAGCAACATAAGCCATAATCCAAGGTAGGTGGTTGCAAACCTAATAATAAAATATGTAATGTATATTATATAATCTGTCAATTATTGCCTAAATCTTATAATATATGTACCTGTATATGTTTATTGTAAATAAAAACTTTTGAAAAGAAAAAGCTCTTATAAAGGCATCGCAGCGCATATGCGAAGATCCAGGTTCGAATCCCGGCTGATCCTTTTATCTATAATATAAAAATCTTTTCTTCGTTCCCTAATTTAATAATAATAATTATTAATAAATAGACTAACCGGGCTTTGAATGTGTCCTCAAGCTGCTCATCAGTATTGGAACTGAATCCCATGTCGAGAAAAAGACACAGGACTAAAAGCGATTGAGGGAGAAGCATTGCTACGTGAATACAAATTGAATCTAAAGGCACTTGAACATTTTACGAGAGATAAAGATTTCTTTCGCCCACCTTTCAGCATTAATGAATTTACTGCATTGACGTTACTTTATTGAATCAATAGATTTTCCTCACTCTCTTAAGACATTTGAACTAATTTGAGTGGAAACGTTAATGAAGATTTATTTGAAATTACACAAGACCTAAATAAAGAAACAACAAAATTTATTTCTTTTACACAAAGATATATATTTAAGAATTTTATTACAAGTTTTATAATAATCATGAAAATATAAAAAAATAATTATTAAATATAGTAAAAATTTCAAATATATATTTTATTTATTTCTAATTAGGATATATATTTATAAATAAATATGAATCCGAATAATTCATATTTTTAATTTAATTCTAAAAAAATTAATATTAAAATAAATTTTACTGTTGAAAATTGCTTAATGGAATCCAAAAGAATTTATTTCTATACATAAATATATTTAAAATTCTCTTACTAAAATTTCTTTTGATAAAGCAAATATAAAAACTTTATAAAAAATATTATATTTTAAAATATTATATGGCACATTTATTTGAATAAAGTATTCTATTTTATTAAATATAGATAATTTGTGTTATATTTTATACTTCTCTTCAATAATTATGGTATTAATGCCAAAATTATATACTAGAATACAAATTTTAATAGTATCAGAAACCTAGAAACACTTGTATATGGGCGTCCGCAGATTTTAATGGGGGACAGAAGGTTCGAGAGAAATCATTTCATCAATAAAAATGTATTTTTCTTTTTAACGGACTGTGCCACGCAAAGAGAGTAATATGTTTCACCATAGCCTATATTTATATGCTGCTGAACCGATTTTGATAAACGACTGTTTCATTATATTGCTCTTGATGTCGCGAAAACACTATAAATAAAGAAAAATCAAAATGGCGGATTTCGGGGTACTTTTTTTTATAATAATATTGGTACAAGAAGAAGTTGCACCAAGAAGGTACAACCTCTGTAGTCCGTGGTAGACCCTTGTATCGTGAAGATAAGAAGAGATTTAGGGATTGGGTAGGAGTCGAAGGTATCTGTGGATGCTGGTCTTGAAAGATTGAAGGTTATAAGTTGCTGGAAAGACGGTCGGGGGAAGAGAGTTCCAGTTTCTAGAAGTCATAGGGATAAATGAATTGGCGAATGCGTTTGTTCGATTAGTATCCAGTTTAAGCGCGTAGGGGTGTTGAATCTTAGAAAATCGTGTATTTCGCGCAAATGAAGCCTTTGGTGGGATTATCGATTTTATTTAGTCAGAACAAAAGCCATGGTAATATCTATAAAAAGGGAAAGGGCGGAGACAAATCTACGATGGGCTAGGGAGTCGAGAGTGTCAGTTAATGTACTATATTTTTTGTGAATTAAAATCGACGAAACCCATATTGGGGTATTGAAATTAGTCTGAAGGAGGTTCTTTAGCGACACTCCACACAAAAAGTTTTAGCCTCGTAGCCACTCTATAAATATGAACGGTGCTAAAATTTTAGGTTATGTTTTTTTAACGTGACTGTACTTACACTACTATATTATCTTTATGAATGGATCGTTTCCAAGCCATTGATATTATATCCCCTCCACTAAAAACAATCGCCCAAATGTGTTTGTTTTTTTTATTTTTTATCAAAACTAGGAGGTAAATAATTTCAATTTTGTATTAAGTTAGTCCGAATATAATATTCTAATATATATTAGTTTTTCATCAAGATGGTGAAAGTCCTTCAATGAAAGAAAATAAAATAATGATCATTTTCCTACCCTTTCCCAATCTACCATATGTAAAATAATTTATTTTTAATTGCAATTATTTCATGTTTGGTGTGGTAAATCGTCTTTAAATTTTAACAGTGTGTTTATTATGCTTTTAATGACTTATATTCCAAGTTTCGAAGACTTCTTGAATTTTTGCATTTGTGAAAGAACTACCTTAAAAAGACAATTCCAAAGATATAAATATATGAATCTAGCTTATAAGTCCTAGTTTGCTTGAAGAAATTCAATTTTAATATACATATGTATTTACTAGTTTTTTCTGCGGCTATACGTATCGAGTGGGGTTTCAATTGATGTCCTCGAGATAGCTAAAAAACCTCAAATAAAAAGTTAATTAAAGAAATCAAAATATGATTAGGTAAAAAGCCAACTAAAATTATTTAAACAAGACCATCATCTACTGAAACAAAAGTTGACAAAGGGTAAAACCTTAGAATTCACATTGTGCCCGGCCGGATGACCAATCAGATGACACTCACTTTCATCTGATTGGCCGTCCCGCCGGGCACAAATTGAATTCTAATGTTTTACCCTTTGTCAACTTTTGCAAAGACTTTACCGACCGCCATACAACTGGGGCTAAGAGTAATTTACTAAAGTTACTTAGTATTGTTGAGATTTTTTTTGTTTTTTTTTTTAATGAAAAATGATGAGAGAAGGAGTTACACCAAAAATGTGCATTCCCTAAAGGTCTGGGTTGGCCCCTCCATCGTGAAAAGAAGAAGAAGGGTTTTTATGGGCTGGGTAGGGGTCGAAGGTATCTGTGGATACGGGTCTTAAACAGCTGAAGGTTATAAGTCGCGAGGAAGACGGTGGCTGGGAGCGAGTTCCAGTCTCTGGAGGTCATAGGAATAAAAGAGTTGGCGAAAGCGCTTGTTCGATTTTTATCCAATTTGACAGCGAAGAGGTGCTGAGCGTTCGAAAACCGCGTGTTTCTCTTAAAGAGGGCTTTAGGGGGGATAATTGATTTCAGCTCGACTGAACAGACACCATGATATAGTATCTGTAGTACAGGGAAAGTTTCTTCGGTGAGCCAGTGAGTCGAGTAAGTTAGTTAGGGCCGGGTCTCCTATTAGTTTAATTGCTCGTTTCTGAATTGTATCCAGTGTGGCAAGAGAATGCTTGGAGGCCCCTCTCCACAGATGAGAGCCATATTCGAGACAGGGACGAATTTGAGTCTTATACAGTGTTTAATCATTAATAGTTACTAATGCTAAGATATCATCAGTTGAAGCAATAATATAATATTTTTTTTATTTTAAGAGAATTAGTGGCCTCCGAATACAGACAACAACGTTAATTTTAATTATTATTATCTTATCATTAGTCTGATTAAACTGAAGAATACTAAGTAACTTGTAGAGAGCTACTCTTTAAGCTTCAGTAAATGATGATCATATTTGAACCATTTTAATTATCTTTTTACCCACTCGGGTATTTTAATGTATTTATATTAATTAACTTTTTTTTTTTTAAATTTTGTATCTGCATAAATTTACAATTTAACCTTCATTCAATGAATCTCAGGACACAGGGTAAACGAACCGGTCGCTGTTCACAGCAGTAATTCATATTTTTTAATCGATTTGTTCAAGTGACTCATATCTCCTCTCCGCGAACGCACCTGATAGTGAATATAATAATTAAATAAAAAAATTAAACATGATTTCATACACAAAAATATTTCACTTATATCAATATAGGATAACAAGGCAGTAGCAGGCAAACACTGTATTTTTTATCATTTACATTAGTCTTTACTATTTCGAATAGTTTTTTCGTAGAGAATAATATTTCTATTTTCTAGATCTAGTGCTAAAAATTTTATATTCCTAAACATTTAATCATATTTTCGCTACTTTCTAAAAAAGCACCTTCCAAAAATCATTGCTAATAAACATTTCTTCTGTTTTTCGTTTACACTTGGCTGAATGAATTCAACTATTTAATTGAATCGGAATGACCTTTTTCCAAAATGGCCAAGTCAATTAAAGTAATTTTTGGGAAAAGTGAATGCCGTAAACAGAATAACTGCCGATTACTGCCTTGTTTGCCCATTTACATGATGTTTCGATTGTGGATGGCCGAAGCTTAAACGTACATTCCCAGACAGAAGGGAATATTGCAGCAATATTAAACCTTGCAAAATCATTGCAGCAATATTCCTATGTCCGCCTCTTTTACATTGCAGCAACATTGCCAATGTTGCCACTGCAATATTGCAAATATTGTGCAAGGTTCGCAATATTGCTGCAATATTCCAGTCAGTCTGGGTTGGTGAGGTCATTTCAAGTATAAAATGTCATTATGAACACGTATATCCGAAACGCCCTCGTTACATGTTGGCAGAAATTTATCCGAGTGGAGAGGGATGTTTTTTTTTGGGAAAAAAAATCAGAATTTTACAAAAATAATCTGGAAAAATTTCTTTGATGTTAATGGCAAATTTTAACACCATAATTGTTAAAGGAGTCAAGAAAGAGGTGATTACAAGCTTCCTTTATTGGCTTTTTTAAAGCCTGGGGAAGGAGGGAATATCCTTCGAAACGTCGGTTTTTTAAAGTTTGAAAATAGATAAAATCCAATAATTTGTTTATTTAGAAAATAAATTTATCTATTCGTTATCCTTCCGCTACCTTCCCATCTAATCTCCATAATTAAGTATTTATTGATATAAAAAAATTGGGGTAAAAATTATATTAAATATTGTTTTAAAGTAATTCACACCTTTCCCTCCAAGAGTAAGAGGAAAAAACGAAAAATAATAATTAAATAAGATAATTTAGATATTTTATATTTTTGGGGGATTTATATTTAGTGTCAACTAGAAGGAGACGGTGTTGCATAATTAGGAACATCTTAATTTATTGCATTTACACTGTTGTTATTTAGGGATGAAGCCACATTCAGTAAAAAATCCCTGAGAAATTTTAAAAATTTTCTCACAAACATAAAGTGATTCCTAATTTAGATTTAAGAAGGAACTCTATGATCAGGTAAACACATTAATGTAATATTTTTAGTTTGTAAATAAAAAAGTTTGTTTTATTAAAAAAAAATTGTGAAGATGGCAAATCAAATAGTCAGAATTCACATTCATAGAAACTAGACAATCCTTAGGGAACTAATAAAACCTAACAATTTTCGGTAAAAGTTTGAGTTTGAATTTTTTTTTAATGTGTATTCATCAGTGAATATGTGTAAAAAAGCTATAAATTAAATTAAAATGTCTAAAACTGTATAACGAGTGAGTTTCAGACCTATGTTTATATGACATTTTCGTCTTAAAATATAAATACCCCTTTAATGTATGGCCATCGAGATACCAGATACACAATATAGTAGAGTCCCGATATTTCGAGCTTCAGTAGTTCGAGGTTCCTCGTAACTGCTGGTCTTAAAGCTGAGCCATAGTCGAAATTTTAAAATTAAGATTCGAGAATCTTTCTTTATTTCCAAAATGATAATGTGGTAATGTTGGCCTATATGACAAGAATGCATTGTATTATTAAACCCATAGAGTAATATAGAGTGGAAGGCTATCGTATATCTAAAAAGCGCTCTCTAGCGACTGCAAAACTTTTAGTTCTTAAGAGCTATCCAAAGATCATAGAACATTCAAAGCCTTTGTCATAGATAAAAAATACATACCCTTATGTTATATATATATATATATATATATATATATATATATATATATATATAAGAGCATTTTTTTACTCTTGATAATGTCACCAAAATTTGCCCCAAAGAGAGCGGTTTCCGCCATTTTATTGCCCAATAGTTTCGCTCTTGTCTCGCCAGAGAGCTCTGTAACTCGTATACGCTAAAATACATTGGCTCCTTGTGGAGCCTTCCACTCTATATTACTCTATGATTAAACCTTTTAACTAATTAAATATTTATTTACATATACCATTTGTTTTGTTCTTATTTCTAATCCGAATTTTTTCTAATTCCTGGTACTCTCAGCCCTAATTAGCTCGAAATACTGGTTCTCTACTGTATATACCTTATATTACGTTGTATTATGGCGTATTTGACTTAATGCACTTGGATCGAATGACCATGCCAACATTGAAATTTGTAAGTAAAAATATCAATTGGGCATGTTCACTACGTCATGAATTAAACCGAATATGGTACAAGTTATATTATTAACAAATTTCGGCTTTTATCCAATTTCTAAGATTAGCAAGCAGGTATTTAGGTATTACTTATTATTTTGTATCGACAGCACGCATTTTTTTAGGTTTTTAATTGATTAAAGGGTTATCTTATTTGTCATTATATACGGTATTTGATAGAAAACTCGTAATTTTAAAGTAGATTGGGATATTAAAAACTAAAATATTTCTTATAAATGCACTTTTTTGAAAAGTCGAGTAATGCAGTGTAATGAAATTGTTCCATAATACACTGTTGATGCGGTACCGGTTGTTTTTTATTTTGATAGATCTAATTTTTCCGCTAGTAAACAAAATTATATAGATTTTAAATATTTTATTGCTCTTTGCAATTTTAAAAACAACACGAGAGAACTGGTGTTTGTAATTTTTTATTTTTTTTTTATTTTATTTTTTATGCGATATAAGGTGCGTGCGTCGGGGTAACTGAGCCATGTTTTTCAATTTTATTATTGTGATTCCGACGTTGAAACCCTGGCTAGTTTTTTTTTATAAATTGCTGACAAACTATCTTAGTTGAGTACTTATGCCCTTATTTTTATCTATTTCTTTGTGTGTGTGGGGGGGGGGGGCTTGTGAACTAAGTTGTCCCAGTTCAGTGAGATAGATATATGAACATAGTTTACTTTGTTTTGAAGTAACTGTCCCGAACTTACATATAAATGAATACAGAATTTAGAAATTTACGTTTTTATCGCTAAAAAGTATGTTGCAAGGTTTGAATAAAAAAGTATCTAGTAGGCAATAGCATATTTTTATGTACATTTTCATAATTTCTAACACCTCTTCCCTGGAAAGCCCGAATCTATTTTCAAGAGTTCCGTTTAAAAATTAAAATAGGTCATTATTAGGGTGGATAAAACTACTAAATCCGAGGTTTTAGAGATGATTTTAGGGATCCGTTTACAAAGTAAAACGGGACTTATTAGTGTAGATACAATTTAGGACGGGTTCAAATTTCCCAAGTGAGGGCCACAGTTAACCCATTTCAGATTTCGTTATGAGGTAACTAGGTCATAATTCCATAGGGTGTTGCAGAAAGATCACTTGGCCCAGATAGCCCGATGCACGAAAAATAAAATAAATGAGTGGATTGTAATGTATTTGACTAAAGAAAATATTAATAAGAGAAAAATTTTCGACTATAATTCATTAAAAGATATTTAAGTTATTTTTGTTTTATATTTATTTTTATTAATCAAAAAAAAAAAATTCATGAAATGGAAAGAGAAAAAAGAAATGGGAAATTCCCTGATATATAAAAATATAATATATAATAAAATAAATAGTCTTGATCTATGAAATTCTATGAAAGTCTATGAAATAAATACAATAATTGTAATTAAAGAAACTATTTATTTTTAAGATTTTTAAAAAACTATCGGTATGGTTTAATCAAATATCAGACTTGAGATAAAAAAAATTCATTGATAAATGCAGAGGTTCCCAAACTGTGCGCCGCGGTGCCCCGGCCTCGTCACAGGTGCGCCTCGAAGCTTCATAATTAATTGAAGCAAGACATTTGGTCTAACACAAAAAACAAAGTGAAAAGCGTCTACTTTATGAGGAAGAGAGAGATGTAAACCAACACCAATTAGAGACACAATTTTGTAAATAATTCTAATCTGCCCCCTCCTGCGTGGCCAAATAAACATTAATAAATAGGGCGCCATAGAAAAATTTTAATATAAAAAAGGCGCCGCGACTCGGAAAAGTTTGGGAACCCCTGGATAAAGGGAACAAGCAATGTTCTATAAACGTTTGATATTTGAATAAGCTATTATTGATTAACTTATGATGTTTCACCTAGAACCGACACCTAAATCCTTAAAAAATATCTATTATTGATTGTTTTTGATAAAATTATTGTATTTATTTCCTTAAAAATAGATTTTAAAACATAATTAGTATAAATAAAAAAATGTGTATATAGATTTATAGATATAATACTAATTATAATATCAAGACATTGAAACTAGTTAAAACATTAAAAAATAAGTATAGATAAATAGAATAAAACATATTAATTAATTTTTAATTATTTGGAGTAAAATGTTTTTCTAATAAACTTTTGTACTCTATTAAAAAGTTTTCTTCAGCATCTAAAAGTAAATTAAGATGATCTTCATCATGTGTAGACAATCCTTCTGAAATTCTTTCAAAAGCCTCTTCTTCTTTTTGCATTTCATCTAAAAATATAATACAAATAGAATTAACATAAAAGAAGATCATGAACAGAGTTTTCACTGAAAGAAAAAAAATTATTTGCCTGTTATAGTTAAATGGTCCAGATCAGACAAAAGTCGCTTAGAATTTTAATTTCCCTAGAGGCGCTACTTAAAACTATTATTCTTATTATCTCTTATGGGATAAAGATTTTGAGTCCCCGAATATACTACCTTGCATGCATCTCGTAATAGATAGCGTCAGGAGGGAATAAATTAGAGAATGATTTTACAATTGCTAGTTATAGCATTCTGTATAGTCTTCTGAAGAGATGTCCCCCTGATCGTAATTCAGTATATTAAAATTAATCTTCATGAAAACTAGGTAAATTAGTCGAGCTTCTTCAGGATTAGTTTTTGCCCTATAGTCTTCAGCAACCACACTGCGGTAAATAAAATTGCATTTTTAAAAAACAAGGGTCCACAAAAAAAACTGTACTAAAAAATTAAATTCAACAAATAAAATAATAAGACTCAAAAATCATAGATAAATAATGCACTAAAAGGTATAAAAATAATTATCTTAATTTAGTGTACAACTAAACGACGAAATATTAACATGAAATCACTCTTCTTGTCAAGTCGGTGCCAAAAATATACATTTTATCGAATCTGAACTCGACGGATTCTTACTTAATATGTTTGAGCTGGCTACGCTCGCTTATATAGTTTGTTTGCGCACCGACTTACTAACTAATGTGATTTCTTGTTAGACTATTTCAGTCGTTTAGTTGTAACTAAATTAGATAATTATTTTATACTCTTTTAGTATCATTTTATTTGATTTTTGAGTTCTTATTATGGTTTATTTGTTGCATTTAATTTTTTGACAGTCGGTTTCGCTCATGTTTTTTTAATCAAAAGTTATTTTTATTTTTCTCGTTTTTAGTGATGTTATTGAATAGTAGACTTAATATAATACCTTGTTCATGCATCTCGATAAGAGAAAGCTTGACCGGGCGAATGAATCAGAAAAGTGATAAATAAAATTGAATTCATGAATTTAGAAATTCTCTCGAAACGTTTGCGGGTTTTAAATGAATGTTTTAAGGTTTTTATAAAGATTTTATTTCTTATAATTTCGATTATTTGTTCATAAGAATTGAAGATTTACGTTATTTCGTCATTGATCATATCATCATAACTTGACCAAAAATATGGGGTCCACGTGGCAAAAAAGTTCTCGCTGAACATACATTAAATAAATAAATAATTATGTATCTTGACAATCTTGGAGCTATGCTGATCCAGACGCAGAAAGAATGATTGAAATCGGTTCATAAACAAAGAAGTTATGCCTGAACAAACATAACAAAAAAGGTCCAATACCAATGAAATTTATATTTTACCAATCGGAAACTAGACTGAAACCAAAGCAAAAAAAATCAAAATCGGTTCACAATTGGCGAAGATATCAGGTAACATAGACACAAAAAAAAAACAATCAGTCGAATTGAAAATCTCCTACTTTTTTGAAGTCGGTTAAAAAATGAATGTAATGCTTTACTTAGGATAACATATTTTATGTGTCGGGGAACAAAATCTTTTCTCCTATAAGAATAACAGTCTTAATTCCCCGTTATCTAGTATTTCTTATCTGTTGCATATTTCTCCAAAAATGCAAAAAAAATTCATAAATAACTTTGCAAAATTTTGCCTAGATGGGACAGAGATGCTAGAATTTTAATTTACTATTCCCCCTCCCCCATTTCGATAAGTTTGTATTAGATGAAAGAATTGTTTCGCAGGGTCTTAAAAAGCACTCTTTAAAATTTGAGAAAGAGCTAAAGGCCTAGAATTTCAATTTCTACTATTAAGGACAGATAAACAGAACAGAAGGGTCCAAGTTAAATACTCTCTTTCTATATACATATATTGTATTTTTAGTATTTATGTTTAATATAATTATTATGTATCGTGTTTTCCTTTTTGAATTTTTCTTGCTTGTTATATTAGTTTTTCCGTTTTTCTTGTTTTGTATTCTGTATTATATTAATTAATTTTTATGTAATTAAATTGGCCTGAAAATTGTACATTAAAGGGGCTAGATGGCCCTACAGATACAATGGTTTTAAAAAATAAATAAAAACATGCAGAGAGTATTTAAATAAATAAAAAAATATATATATACCTGATTTTTTTTTAATCAATTCCTTAGCAGCATTAAATGAAGCCTCATTTAAACTGGAAGTACCTTTATTGGAAGAAAAAAATAAATGAGAATTAAAAAAATAAATAAATAAAATATTCAAATTAAAAAAAACATACCTGGTAAATTGTTAAAAAAGTCTTTAGCAGCATTCAACATATGTTCAGTATTTCTGAAAGTACCTTTATTGGAAGGAAAAAAATAAATAAGAATTAAAAAATAATAATAATAATAAAAATTTCCACTGAATTAATAATTTAATATTAAAAGTAAGAAAACATACTTGGTGAATTTCTCATAAAGTCCTCAGCAATTTTCATAGCATCATAATTACTTGTGGAAGGAAGATCATTATGTTTAGAGGAAGATCCACTAGCAGAGTACTTTCTTGCATTTTCAGCTAAATAATTAAGAGCTTCTTCAAAATTTCCACTGAATTTTGTCAGAGCTTTATTGATTTTTTTTGCATTAAATCCCATTTGCATTAGATTTTTCCTTTTTTCATCTTCTTTTTTTGCTAGTGACAATTTTTCTGCTTTCTTTCGAGAAAGGTAAGATTCAGCAGGAATAATTTCCCCATGAGATACGCGTAATGCTAAACGGGCATCTGCCATTGTATATCCAAGTTCAGCCAAAATTAAAACTTTGTTTTCATCTACACGAAGATATTTAAGTTCCCTTTCAGCTAATTCAAGAAGTTCTTTAGCTTTTGTAAATTTGGCTAAATGAAAGTTTATTATTGCTTGAAGGAGATGCAGTCTACAAAATAATGCTGTTTCTTTACCTAGATAGAAAAAAGAAAAAATGTATATAATATATAACATTATAAACTACAGTGAAACCTGGATAAGTGGAATCTCATGAGACCTGTTATTTTTTCCAACTTATATAGATTAGGGTGGCCTTTATTTTGGGTATTTTCGAATTTTACGCTCGCGGGGGCTCATATGGTTCGAAATAAATAACAAAAAAAATATCCTTCAAGTTTCAACCCCCTATCTCAATTTTAACCTGTGCCTCAGATCGATGTAAGTTTCCCATCTAAATAACATGGGGTTTTTGGCATTGAACGATCAATTTTTTATTCGGGCCAAAGCAATGGTTTAAAAAATTTGAAACTCTGTAGACTTTACCCTTATAATAGTAGCTACCCTTCAGAATTTTTACAGATTTGTAGCTATTATAATTTTGGAGTCTATAACTTACTAACGCTAAGATATAGCAGTATTTTATCTAGCTGTAACTCCAAAATTATAATAACTACAAATCTGAAAAAACTCTGAAGGATAGCCACCATTAAAAGGGTAAAGTCTACAGAGTTTTAAATTTTTTGAAATATTACTTTGGCCGGAATAAAAAATTGATCGTTCAAAAAACCCCATGTTATTTAGATGGGAAACTTGCATCGCTCTGAGGCACAGGATAAAATTGAGATAGAGACTTGAAAATTCGAAAATACCTAAAATAAGGGGCACCCTAATATAGATATTCCATTTATACAGTTGCCCAAATATCCAGGTTCAAAAAAAGATTGTCACATTTACAGAGGGTCCAACGGAATTTTCTCCTTGTTCTGGATGATTCTACAGAGAAGTAGATTTTGATACAAAGTTATTCACGAGACTTTCCAAAATCATATATAGACATAACTTTAGTTTTTCACAAGATGATAATAAATTTAGCTTTCTTTTCGAGATGTGTCAAATAAACTTGAGTCTAAAGAGGTTTTATTAGTCTCATTAAGAGTATTTCGGTGCGAAAAATTCGGAACCTCACTGCGAATCCTAGTAATAGAGGTTTCCCATTTATCCAGGTCCTACTTGACCAATTTCACTGTATATATGGCAGATTCTCAAAAAAAATCGAAATTGATGTCCTGTGAAATGGGTTCCTAAGTTTTCGTAACAAAGAATTTTTTACCAAATTATAAAACATATTTATCTTTTTTATATTAAATAAAAAATATATGTTCAAGTAAATACCCTAAAATCATTCCCTCACTGTGTCCCAACCGCCATATTCACATAGATTCAAAGGCCTAATTCGAAAAGTTTCTTAAAACTGTTAACTATCTTATTATTTATAATAATAAAACTAAGATACGAGGTAGGTTTCACAAAAAAGAAATAAAACAAAATTGAGTTTTGAGTTCGATATATTTCTACCTACCTCGTATCTTAGTTTTATTATTATATTAAAATGTTTCACCTAGAACCAACACTGAACTCCTTAAAAGTTATCTTATTATTTATTCATATATAATAGTACTGGCTGTACATAAATGTGTATTTAGTTTAAACACGACAAACGTAAAAGTTCCAAAATATATTTTTAAATTCGTCCTTAAAAAACGAATCATTCCATCACCCTTGTGTAAAAGTAGGACATATAGTGAACACCTCCTTATTGTTTTTAGAAGTTGGAAATATTAATATTCTAAAAATATGCCAGTGGACTATGAGATTTAGTGTTAAATCTATTAAAAATGAATTTTTTTTCAAAGTTTACATTTTGGACCGTCATTCCCTCACCCCGTGTTTTCAAAATTTAAGAGTTTATTTATGTATCATTTAATTTATCATATATTTGTGGGTGTTTCTAGTATTAATAAGCACATTCACATGGGAAATTATAAGGTTATTTTTTCTACTTTTGTGCAATAATGTTTCGTTTTCTCATTCCCTCACCTCCCTCATGCAAATTATTGGTGTTGATGTTCTAAGCGACTGTCCAGTAAGCCTGTACAAGAACAAGTTCATGTTCCATGTTATCTCTCACTATTTATCATATTTTTTTTGCAACTATTCTGAACCCATAATTATATGGACCCCCTCACCATCGTTTAAACTCAAAAAAGTTGGGGACCACTATAACGTTTTAGACAATTAGACCATGTACTTAACAAAAGAAAATCCATAATAATTAAAAAAAATTCCATCAAATTTCAGACATTTTTCGATTTTTTTTTGAGAATCATCCATATATATATATAAAATACTAGCAAGAGGCCCGCCAAAGGTGGGCATCGCAGCTGGTATATATAACATTAAGAGCAATAATTTATTATCACTTTTTCCAAAAAAAAATTACTTCATTAAAGGAATATTAACATGAATTTTATGGGTATAAGTAATATACCTATATATTAGCTTCGTTCGATATAGCGAACGAGTTTCAATTCCCAGGCGAAGTGAGATTTGATCGTTCGAGGTAAAAAATTACATGTTCAAGAAAAAAAAATTCTGTGCTCGGTTAACAAATATTTAATTCTGGATATGTTCCGAACTCATTTGGTAGATTATAGGACCGTCTGCGCATTTAATTACAAATATAAATGGCTATTTTTTTTTTGTGTGTAGAAAAATATTGTAGAAAAATACATACTATAATTAAGTGAGTGCAAATTGTGGTCTTTGAAATAATAACGCTTATGAGGCTAACTGTCCCACAGAGGGTTAGTTGGTCAAAATTATTTTTAATGGTTATAATAAAGTTAGAAACTTGAAATTTGTCTTGTAGATAGAGTTTAATTAATTAAGGATCCAATTGTCAAAATTGATCAAAATAAATAAAAGGGCTAAAAAAAGGATTAATAAAAAATATTTTTACTCACCCCCATCGAGTAGGGTACAGGTGAATAGGTAATTTAAAATCCATTTAAAAATGACATTTAATAATTTAAATTTTGACGCCCCGGTCACGCGCTATGAGCCCAAAAAGTTGGCAGTTGACACAGCAACCAGCTAACCATGTTGAGATTTCTGAATATTAAACAATTGAAGTTTATCCAAACAAGTTCGCGGTAACAAAAAATCCGGAACATATCCTCAGTCGCGCATGCGCTGTTAAATGAAAGAACATGTTCACGAGGAAATTTATTTTGAAATATTTTTTATTCAATTGTGAATGGCTTAGATAATTAAATTTTTCCATATTTTGATTAAATGGGAATTTTCTCTTAAAAAGAATCAAAATAATGTATATGTTAAATAAATAGGGGTTTAAGGCTGAATAGTGTGATACGACTTTGTGATCTATTATACGCCATAATATTAATGATAATTATAAATAAAGTAATATAATTACCGATGGTCCCTTTTAAAACTATGAGTCGTTCCAAATTTACGCCATAGCTCTTTTTAAAATTCTGTTCACAGAAATTCAGTCTTTTTTCTACATCATTTAAGTGAGAAATACTACGAAGACATAAATAAGTCCATGCAATATCAAGGTTTAAAAGTGCGAAATTATCCACTTTTTCAAGAATTGTTGATTGACATACACTGGAAAAAAATATAAATAGATTATTTTTTACAATACTCGAATTAGAGCTTATTTATTGATTTTGTTAAGGGAGAATGGTGTAGGATCTTGGTGAAACATATTAAATGAAGTAAAGAAAATTTTATAGAAACTTTTTAAAATTTAAAATATAAAATACTAGGTAGGTTTCACATAAATAAAAGATCAGATGCTTGTTTAGAACGACTCTATATATATTTCGGGATATAAGCCCACCTTCAAGAGTTCACAAAGGACACTGAAGATGGGACTATACCTAGAAATATATAGTATCTAGAGTCGTGCTAAACAAGTATCTGATCTTTTATTTATGTGAAACCTACCTAGTATTTTATATTTTAAATTTAAAAAGTTTCTAAAAATTTTCTTTACTTTAAGTCACTCATTGATCTCTAGGTGATTGCCGATCTCTGCTTAATTTTCTATCCTAATACGCCACAGTCAACACCTTTAAATTCTAAAAAGTTTTCAGCAAATTTGATAAAATTAAAAATAAATGTTACATATAAAAAGTGTTGGTAAGTCATTAGTAGTCAGAGGCTGGGCTCCAACAAAAAAAACGTGTAAATTTTAGCTATAAATTATGTGTTCTTATGTGTTCAGGGAGAATGGTGTAGGTTCGAGGTAATAAAATTAAAAATAAACTACTACTAGGTAGGTTTCACACACACCAAAAAAAAAGAAAAATTTCTTACGAGCAAGACTCAATATATAATTGGGTCGATCTTCAGGAGTTTACATTGATAACAGTTATCAATGTAAACTCCTGAAGATAGGCTCGACGCTCGAAATAATTTATATTGAGTCTTGTTCGTAAGCAATATTTTTCTTTTTTTGAACAACTATTCCATTCAAGACATATATATATGAATTAATAATTCAACATAAAAACACCTCCTAACATCTAGTGACAACAGCTTGAAACACTCATTAACGGGTATTAGGGAAAATATTGTTAATCCCCGTTAAAGAGTCTTTTTATTTTTTTTTTATTTTTGGCTTTTCGGCCTTTCTAGCCATAAGCCTAATTACAATACTCGTTATATTTTTTTTTTTTTTTTTTTTTTTAAATTTGTCTCTACCCCCGGGGGTCAGATTTTAGCTGGATGCCTCGAGTCGGATTCGAACCCGGGTCCCCTGGTTAGCTCGCTGTCACGCTACCGCCTAGCCTATCTGACCCCCCAAAGAGAGTCTTTAGCTGTTGGTGATTTTCGCCAATAATAAATGTTATAAAATGGAAAAGGGAAATAAAATTATATATGTTACGGCTAATATGCATATTTGGATAGTTTATAAACTAGCTGGATAGTTTATAAACTAATCAAACCATTGGCTATTTTGATAGAAAACGCAATTCAAACTCAAATAGCAGCTAGTTTGCAAACTAGACAAGAGCCTTGGCTAATTTATTTGAAATAATTGAGAAAACCAAAATATCGGGCTAGTTTATAAACTAGCCAATGCAGCCTGGCTAATATGAAAACCATAATTTGTAGTAACACAAAATAGCCAAACCTTTGGCTAGTTTATAAACTAACTAGGCTTAATGTTCATGGCATTTCTTTATTTGATGAATTAGAGATTAATAAAATGCAAACTTTTGATTTAAATTTTTTATTATTAAAAAAAATAAAATATTTTCAAATACAATATACTTAGATATTTTAATAGTAAGAAATGTTTTTAGGTGTATGGCAGGCGCACCAACGATAGTTATATAAAATACAATTATTTGCTTTCTTATTATAAAGATCTAATAAAGAGGCGTTAAATTTTTCTTTTCTTTTTCTACAAAAAGAAAAACAATAACATTTCATATTCATAACCTAACTTTATTTGTAAATTAACCAGAAAATTGGTTGGTTAGTTAGCACTGTAGGTATTTCAAGAAAAATAATTTGAAATTGAATTATTCATACAAAAAATACTAATCAAAAGAATTGATTTATATTATTTTATTAGTAAAATATATATTTTTTCAAATTAGATTATTATAGAATAAACAAACCTGAATTCCTTATCCGCTTCAAGGAAAAACACCAGAGCTAGCGAATAATCATTTTTTTTAAGAGCTGCTCTACCTTTTTCATGCAATGTCATTGCTACGGCTAAAGCTTGTTGTTCATGTTGAGGTAAATATATGGGCTTTCCATTTTGATCAGCTATCTAAAATATAATATCAATATTAAAATAATAAAGTTATTTTTACTGTAATTTATCTTAGTGTAAAATGGGATTTTTGATCAAATGAGACTTTTCAAATCTCAATTTAATATATAGTTTAAAAATGAAGTAAAGGTATCGAAGAATGGCTCACCTACCCAGACAGAAGGGAACATTGTAGCAACATTGCAGCAATGTTGCGAACCTTGCACAATATTGGCAACATTGCAGTGGCAACATTGAAATTGCGATTTGCAGCAACATTGCAGTGGCAACATTAAATTAAAAAAATTTAAAAAAAAATTAGAAAAATAAATACTTAAAATTTTTTTAAAAAAATTAGAAAAATAAAAACTTAAAATTTTTTTTAAAATAATTAGAAAAATAAAAACTTTAAAAAAATTAGAAAAATAAAAACTTAAAAAAATTTAAAAAAATAAAAAAATGAAAAAAACATTGGCAATGTTGCTGCAAGGTTCAGAGGCGGACATAGGAATATTGCTGCAATGTTGCAGCAAGATTAGTGCAAAGTTTAATAATGCAATGTAATATTGCTGCAACATTCATTTCTGTCTGGGTATTTTCTATAATAAAAAAATAAACTAATAGATATATCGACATGTTTTTTTTTAAGTTAGTAATTCTCGGTGAATTAATGAAAAGAAATAGCCCAATAATCAAAATTAAATATGTATTCTAAATATGTTTTTCAAATAAACTAACGAGAGATATCGACACCTTTTGTATTCATAAAGAGAAATCTTCTGCTTGATGCAAATAAACATAAATAATATATATAATATATAAGAAAAAGAAGAGGACCCAACCTAGAACATTACCTTAAATCACCCCGTGACATCTCCCTATCAGACAGAGCATTACCCACTTTTACAATTTGAGTTCTATTCCTTAGAAAACACCGAATAAATTGAATTAACTTACTTCAATAGAATGATTATCAACTCCATGTAATTTTCCAGCAAAAAATGCTGCATCTGCTTTGGTTTCTTCAAGCATTTTCTGTGTTAAACCAGTTTCATTTTCTTTGGTATAGTCTGCTATTAATAAAGCCATGATCATTTTGCCATTTTTCAATCCACATGTATGCAATTGATTATTTTTCATTTCATTTAAAACTTTTCCATTTGCAATTAGTTTAATGCTAAAAAAATAAATATATAAAAATAGAAGAAAAAAATATTATTAATAGGATTTACATTTATGTGATACAAACCTTTCAGGTTCAACATTTAAATGTTGTGCAACTTGATTCAAAAGATCAATTACTTGTGAATCAAGTTTAATCTTTATTTGGAATGTAGTAGCTTTTTTATCAGAATTAACAAATCTGACTTTGAATGTAGCTATACCAGTTTCATTAAATTGTTTATTTTCTTTGAGTCGGTTAAGAGCATTCGATTGCAAATCTGAAATCACTTCATAACAAATTGAGTTTTCAATATTTAATTCTTTAGTCAATTTGTTTGATAAATCCTGAAAAAAATAATAATAATTAAAAATAAATAAATATATTCCCCCGTTTTCTGTTTTATCCTTGGACCATGAAATATATAGACAAGCCCTCTGCTACTCTCCACACAGAGTGAAGTGAGGCCAACATCGCCTACAGATGACGTCACGTTCTCGCATAAATATTTTGGTTATATTAATATAATATTAATTTGCGATTATTAGAATCCAAAATAAATAATCTAAACTACGATAAATTTATCTCAATGTATAATAATTCCTATAGTAGCCATGCTATTTCTGGGTGCTCCTACCTATAGATGACGTCAAGTTCTATAGGAGATGTTGGCCTCACCAAATCGACACCAGGGCGTGTCTATATATTTCATGGTCTAAGGTTTTATCTATTAAAATCCCAATGTTAAAGATGAAGTTAAATAAAATAAATTGACACGTTCTGATGTGGCCATCCACTTGACTTTACCATACCTTTACACTTCTGGTTGAGTTTGATACAAGGGCCTAGATTTTCATTTTTTGCCCGCCTGCTATGTAAACACTTGTTTAGTTAACACGTGTTTAGCTAGCAAGCCTGCTATGTAAACAGATTTTCAATATCCATGCGATAAGTACTGACCCCATGAGAAATAATATTTATAATTAAAAAGACTGATGATGAAGGCCAAGCCTTTGAAACTATAGTCCCAGACAAATAAATTATATATATACAATATATAAAAAATACAAATCTTTTATAAAAAACAACCTCAAAAACTCATTGATAACACAATTAAGAGCATGCCTAGGAGAGTTAAATGCATTATCAGAGCCAGGGAAGGGAATACAAGAGTCATTCCCTGCCAAATCAACACACTTTAAATAAAAATTTTACCTCACCACTTTAGATTTTCTTGAAATTTGGTACACTGATATGCTGTGCTAATAAGAATGAAAAGACAAAATTTCAAATTTTTATCTTGAATAGTTTTTTTATACGGACTTGTTAAGTTTTCAAAAAATCGCAAAAAAACCACGAACAAACAATTTTGAAACTGCTCTAAAAGCTGTCTTAATTGAGTTAGAGAGGTGGGACAGGTGTCATTTTGCAGCTTTTTTAATGCTCTTTTCAGAGACATACAACATGACATAGGTTGTAATAAAAAATTTTTTTCAAAATGTAAATCAAATTTTTGATTTTGATTTTTTCTAAAAAGTACCACTTTTAAAATTTTCAAAAAAATTCTGTAAATAGATAGTACTTTCATAAACTACTATGCAAAGTATAATGATGGGATGGTAATGGGGTCTATGTTTAAAAAAATTATTACTGACTCTTGTTTTTCATAAATACCCAGTTTTGACCAAATAATAATGATTTTAATGTAGTGAAACGACATTTTATGAAAAATCACTTTGTGTATATTAAACTATGGTTATGAAATAAACACTATAATAAAAAAGCTGCAAAATGACACCTGTCCCACCTCTCTAACTCAATTAAGACAGCTTTTAGAGCAGTTTCAAAATTGTTTGTTCGTGGTTTTTTTTGCGATTTTTTGAAAACTTCACAAGGCCATATAAAAAAAAAACTATTCAAGATAAAAATTTGAAATTTTGTATTTTTATTCATATTAGCACAGCATATCAGTGTACCAAATTTCAAGAAAATCTAAAGTGGTGAGATAAAATGGGTGTGTTGAGTTGACATGGAATGACCCACAAATTATTAAAACAATTTAAATTTTTTATAAAGAAAAAATACAGTCAAACATTAAATCACTTGATTTCAGATAAGACATATTTTTTTAATTTTAGATTATTTTAGAATTTTGCACTTAGTTAATTAGTGTCAAAATTATCAAAATCACTTAAAAAATAAATGTCAATGCAATTCATATAAAGAATGTTAAATATTACAATACTATTGGTTAATTTTAACATGTGAATTCTTTTTCATAGTTTTTTTTTTTTTTTAATAAAATTCTAATGTGATGAAACAAGGAAAATCTTGTAAAATCACATTTTCAACCTGCTTCATCGCGATATCTCAGGAACTACCGGTGCTAGAAACTTGAAATTTTCTATGCAGTTTACTTTAAGTTTAAGGTAGTTCTTCCGCCAAATGGGTTTTTCTTAGGATTTTTTGAAATTTAGACAGATTATTATTTAAATACTTCTGCATCGATTGGTGGCAAAACGAAATTTATGAACAATATACACTCGTGGACAAAATTAGCGGAACGTCGAATAAAAGCCTGAAAAATATGCTTATTTTATATAAATAAATAATATATTTATTATTAAAAATAAATTAAATAAATAATAAATTTATTTATTTATATAAAATAAGCATATTTTCCAGGCTTTTATTCGACGTTCCGCTAATTTGTCCACGAGTGTATATTGCTCATAAATTCCATTTTGCCACCAATCGATGCAGAAGTATTTAAATAATAATCTGTCTAAATTTCAAAAAAATCCTAAGAAAACCCATTTGGCGGAAGAACTACCTTAAACTTAAAGTAAACTGCATAGAAAATTTCAAGTTTCTAGCACCGGTAGTTCCTGAGATATCGCGATGAAGCAGGTTGAAAATGTGATTTTACAAGATTTTCCTTGTTTCATCACATTAGAATTTTATTAAAAAAAAAAAAAAACTATGAAAAAGAATTCACATGTTAAAATTAACCAATAGTATTGTAATATTTAATATTCTTTATATGAATTACAAGATTAAAATGAATGTAATTTTTGTTTTTCAGAGGATGAGGAACAAAATAAGTGTTTATTTACGACTTATCAATTGCAACGTTTCGCTACTTTATTGCAGCTTCTTCAGGCTCTTGATAAATAAAGCTCTAAACACTTTGTCAATTTTTTAAGCTCTGCCATCATTACACATATAGACACTCGAATACATTTCCATTTCACCATCAACAACTCAAAAACACCAATATCAACAAATATACAATTATAACTTTTACAATTTCACTGGTAAAATTTAAAACATTTCAAAAATCGTCAACATATTATAAAACTATTTACAATATACAACTATATACAAAAATCGGTCAAAATATCTTAAAAATTTATATACAAGCGACCGAAATTTTTTTCCCCCTTTTTTATAAATTAAAAAAAAATGAATTTGAATTTGACCAGCGAGAGTAATAAAGTTAAATTAAAGTTTGAATTTTTATTCAAATCACACATGATCAATCTATAATTATTTATTGAAACAAATAATTACAAATTTAAATAGAACGTTTCGATCGACTTATTCTGCGATCGTTCTCAAGTATGAGATCGAACGAAGAATAAGTCGATCGAAAAGTTGTATTTAAATTTGTTATTATTTGTTTCAATAAATAATTATAAATTAATCATGTGTGATTTAAATAAAAATTCAAACTTTAATCAAATTAATCACAAAAATAAAAGCTTCAACAGCTTCATTACTAAAAGATAAATTAATTTATAAAAAAGGGGGAAAAAAATTTCCGTCGCTTTTATATAAATTTTTAATCATCATTAGGATTCAGTTCCATAATTTATTAATGTAATTATTGTTTTTCAGAGAATGAGGAACAAAATAAGTGTTTATTACGACTTATCAATTGCAACGTTTCGCCACTTTTATTGCAGCTTCTTCAGGCTCTTGATAAATAAAGCTCCAAACACTTTGTCATTTTTTTAAGCTCTGCCATTAATATACATACAGACACTCAAATACATCTCTATTTTAACATCAACAACTCAAAGAATTGATAAGTCGTAAACAAACACTTATTTTGTTCCTCATCCTCTGAAAAACAATAATTACATTAATAAATTATGGAACTGAATCCCAATGATGACATATTAAAATGAATATTTTTAAATACCTATCAGTGTAAATAAATAAATATAAATATCATTTACTTGTAATTCTTTGTTGCATGGTCCAGTCTCATTGTTATAATATGGAGACAACCATAATTTAACTTGCTGTCTATTTAAAAGTTCTCTTATTTGTGAAATATGAATTTCTTTAATGTATTCCATTTTTATTACTTTTTCTTTTTTCTAAAGAAATCGATTTGGTTAAAAAAGTCTAAAATAGAAAATAAATAAAATAATAAATTTGGCCACTATTAAATTAGAATTTGTTATTACCGTATTAGTTTATTAAATAGGTAGAAAGGTTGTATAAAAAGATAGAATAACAAATGACTAATGAATTTTCACATCTGTTTATAAGTCAGTCAGCTTTGTCTAAATTATTAGTATGTGCGCATGCGCAAACAATCCTATTTGAGCGGACTTTTAGAAAATTTTACAAATGTTTGATAATGGAGATATTTCTCATGAAACGCGTGGATGTTAAATAAATTTTTTAATATTGATATATAATATAAAATTTATATCTATATATATAAAATTAAGGTTTTGTCTGTACATTGGTCCAAATCACGCCAAATTTTGGTTGCACACGTTTCAAGCAAAGTTTTGAACGAAAACACCCTCAACAAAATTCCTGTCTGTCTGTCTGTATGTTTCCGTGGGTTCCGCGAAAAGTTGCTCACGATTCACGTAAAAACGGCTGAAGGGATTATTATGAAATTTCATATTTACATCAGATGTCTTCTAACTTACGTTTTTAGCTATATAACGTTTTGATATTTTGACCCCAGAAGGGGGTTTGGGGAGGCGCACGAATGAATATTATCAAATAACTCCTAAACTATTAACCCTACGGCAAATTTTATAATAAACAAAGTTGTAGAGGATGTGATTTCTGACAACTTTTGTTTAAAATAATTTCCCCCAAAAACCACCCAAAAGCTGGGAGGAGGGTGAAAATATGTAAATTCTTGCCCTTGGAGCAAACTCAACCAAATTTTGTATACATAATCTCTGGGCCTCTAGAGAGCTAGAAATGCAAAAACTAACCACCCAAAATGGGGGGAGGCTCAAAAAATGAAAATTCTTTCTCTTGGGCCAAACTCAACCAAATTTTGTATACATAATCTGTGGGTCACTATAGAAGTCTGGAAATGCAAAAACTGGGTGCGGAAGGTTGGTGCGGGGGTGGAATGGGTGGGGTGCGGGGTCGGAGGTGGGTGGGGTGCGGGTGGTGGTGTGGGGGCGGGGGTTTGGAACGGGTGCATGGTGCAGGGGCGGGGGTGCTGGAGGGGTTTTGGGGGTGGGGTGTTAGTGGGTTAGGGTGTGGAATGGAGTGTTGGGGTGGTGGTGTGGGGGCGGGGGTTGGGCATGGTGCGGGGGGAGAGGGCTGGGGGTCCAGGGGGCGTGCCCCCTGGTGAGCAAGAAGGGCCGCCGAAAGTATTTATATATAAATGATATTTATATAAATACCAAAAGTTCACATATATAGTTTTTCTTATGTTTATTAAAAATTTTAGAGAAAAATAATTTTTAATAAATATTTATATTTTTATTTGAATTAAAGGTAATTTGGTAACCAATTCCAAAGGACATTATTTATATTTTCAAATTTAGAAATCATAAACTATCCGTGAAAAATAATAATTATTAATTAAAATTTTTTTTTAATTTTATTTCGTCTTTCTGAAACACCATTATAATCCGTCAAATAATTCCTGAATGAAGGGAACATTTATTTATTTATTTATTTATTTATTATAACATTGTATCTGTAGGGCCAATTTAGCCCCTTTATTGTACAATTTTAGACCAAGATATTTACAAAAAAAAATTAATTAAAATAATACAAGAAAAAAACAAAAAATCAAAGGACAGATAACATACTAAATATGTGAAACAGAAATAAAAAATACAAAATATATAGAAGGAGAGGGAGAAAAAAATTACAATATATAGGATAAAAAACAAAACAAAATTTACAATATATAGGATATGAAAACAAAAACAAAAAAATTACAATATATAGGATATAAAGCAAAAAAAAATTACAATAAATAGGATATAAAACAAAAAAATAAAAACAAAAAAAATATATTAGGCTAGGTGCCTGTGTAGTTCTGCTTCGAATACTTCTGGGCGCCCAATCTTCCTCAAGTTGAGTGGCAGTGCGTTCCAAACCTTGGTCGCCGTGACCTCAAATGAGTCCGCCATCATTTTGCTTCTGTGTGGCGGACAGACCAGAGCGCGCGCACGTGTTGACGGGCCACAGGCCAGGGTTCGACATAGGTAGTCCGGCGCACGTCCCAAGAGGACCCCGTACACAAAATGTTGCGAACCTTGCACAATATTGGCAACATTGCAGTGGAAACATTGAATTAAAAAAATTAAAAAATAAATTAGAAAAATAAATACTTAAAAAAATTAGAAAAATAAAAACTTAAAAAAAATTAGAAAAATAAAAACTTAAAAAAATTTTTTTGAAAATGAAAAATAAAAACTTAAAAAAAATTTAACTTTTTAATTTTTTTTAATTATTTTTTTTATATTTTTGATTTTTTTTTTAATTTTAAAAGTCCACTAATACTTTCTAACAAATATTATATATTAAAATTGGAAAATTTTATTTAATATTTATTATCTATTTAAATTTTTATGGTGTTCTATCTCCTTGGGTTTTAATGTTTTTGCAATCCAATTTTGGTACATATGTTAAATGATGAAATATCTCGAAATAGTTTTTCATTTTTTTCAAAATTTAACCCGTGAACCCACAAATGAGGAATTTTCGCTTTTGGTGGGGATCATTATTTTTATTTTATTCAATGCAAAGCATGGGTAAAGTATTGTAATCGCTCTCGGGGCAAGCGTGGCTTCAAAGGGTCCTCAGGTAAAGACTACGGAACCCATGGACTCAATTAAAGTCACAAATTGTAGTATTCAATTAGGTTGAATATTAGCACGTGACAGTTTTGCCAAAAATTACATGGGGTCTCGTCGAGAGGCCAAAAGTGCGATTTTTCATTTAGTGCGTGCGGATGGATGTATGTATGTATGGATGGATGGATGTATGGATGTTATCGCTTTTTGGCCCACGATTTTTTCCACACCGTTGCACCGATTGAAATGAAATTGAAAACCTACCATTAGTTTAACAAAATGAAGCGCTGATTAGTTTTTGGTACATATCGGCCCACAAACATTAGTACTTTATTTCAGTACTTTTTTAGTTTTTTCTAAATATCTTGAAAATGACTTAACCAATTTTGATGAAATTTAATATCCTAATTAAGTACCTTGGGGACCACAAAAAAGGTTAAATAAAGTTTTTAGTAAAATTATATTTTAAAGTACTTTACTCTAGAGTAAGATGGTACTTTTTTAATTTTTTAAATTCTTTAAAATTTATTCATTTGAAAGTTTTAATATAGCTCATTTAGCCTTGCTTAAGTAAGAATGGATAGGCTTCTCTCTGTGAAATGCTAAAAATTTGGGAGGAATTTGCTATGAGTAACCATAGCAACTGCGTTGTTTTTCATATCCGTTACCTTTGCTGAAGATGGAGAAATCGATTTTAAACCAAAAATAGCGATTGATTCTCATCTAGTTTTATTTAATTCTGAATCCAAATAAAAATAGACCATTTTACCAGAATTTCTTAATTGAAAATAATATTGATATATCCCTTTTAACTGTAGCAAAAAGGTACCGTGCATCGGTCGATGTTCCAGGTACTGAATATTATAAAGCAAGCAGAAGTAGTTCAATGGGAAGCCATAAATAAGCATAAGCATGTATACAGAAATTCAGATCTTGACCGATTAAATTTATATTACCAATTTTACTGGACTGTATTTAATCTCCCAGTCCAGAGCGCTCGGTCTATTAGCATGTATGTTAGATGCTTGCCATAAATTAATCGAATGTTTTCTACATTTGATTCAATGTGCCACAACTCTGAAAGTTCGCAGAAGTTATAATGATACCCAAATCCGGCAAACCCTAAATGAAATCACATCCTATAGACCAATCTCACTCCTACCAGTCCTCTCCAAATTGTTTGAAAAGCTAATACTCAGAAGAATAACACCCATCATCGAAGAAAGAAAGTTAATTCCAAACCACCAGCTCGACTTTCGAAAAAAGCACTCGACAATCGATCATCAAGTGCATTGAATTATCACTAATATAGAACAAGCACTTGAAGAAAAGAAAGTAACCTCGGCTGTGTTTCTTGACGACTCGCAAGCTTTCGACTAGGTCTGGCATGAAGGACTAAATTACAAAATAAGAAAAGCTCTTCCAGCATGCTACGCAAAAGTTTTTGAATCGTACCTTGCAAATCGATACTTCCGCATAAAACAAGAAGAAGCTCACTCTGAACTTAAGAAAATCAATGCTGGAGTACCACAAGGAAGTGTCTTGGGATCACTCCTTTATCTTCTCTATACCAGTGACCTCCCAGAAATTTGCTCTAATATAACAGCTACATTTGCAGATGATACGGCAATTCTAGCAACCGGACACAACAACTACGATTCTACACAAAAATTGAACACCTCACTTTCCAAAATCCAAGAATGGACTGCCAAATGGAGAATAAAACTCAACGAAACAAAATCGGTTCATGTTTACTTTACAAATAAAAAAGTCACGCACATACCGGTGTATATCATCAACAACAATTTCATCCCATACTCCAATCAGGCCAAATATCTCGGAATGACGCTAGACACGCGTCTCCGATGGAAGGTACATGTCAAGAAAAAAAAAGAAGAGCTTAATATCAACTTTAAAAAGATCTACTGGATAATTGGAAGAAATTCTTCAATATCAATTGAAAATAAGCTGCATTTATATAAGCAAGTACTCAAACCAGTGTGGACATACGGCATCCAACTGTGGGGTTGTACAGCAGTCAAATAGAAACATTATACAAAGATTTCAAAATAATGTACTAAGGTGCATTGTAAATGCTCCTTGGTACATTCGAAACGCGGACCTTCATCGTGATCTTGGCGTGGAGACCGTCAGTGAAACCATTAAGAAGCTATCAGCAGCCCACCAGACGAGGCTGCAAGGGCATGTGAACGAGGAAGCCTTGCACCTGCACAACGTTGACACACAGACTCGCCGGCTGAAGCGTATCAAGCCTCATTAACTTTGTTAAAAACTTTTTAATAAAAAATAGAGATAAAGACAATTATATATAAGAAATATATGATTGCTTGTTGTTTTGTTTTAAGTTAAATCTATAACAAAATTACTTATTAGCTGCGGCTAGCAGCTAGATTGTAATATTATTATAATAAAAAAAACTCAATATTTCACAAAAATTCCCTACATTTGATTCGCGATTGAATCAAATGTAGAAAACATTCGATTAATTTATGGCAAGCATCTAACATACATGCTAATAGACCGAGCGCTCTAGACTGGGAGATTAAATATATAACATCTGAGATTTCAAATTCACTTGCTGATCCATCCGAATGTCTAGCGGGCTATACGCGAAATGACGTTGGATTGTATCTAAGTGGATCACATCTTTTTTCGCTCTTGGTCCAGTCTTAAGACTCAGCAGATTTCAATAGCGTAATACGCAGTAGTCTCGCGATATAGATATCTTTTTCAAAAAAGCGCGGTCAAAACAATTCTCATTAATATATAAATTATTCTTTGATATACTAATTAGAAAAATTATAAAAAATCTCTTTACTTTAGTTTAACATAGAATCCCCTAAACGACTAATCTAGGCGATTTAGTAAGTCGTTGTCCTACTTAGTATTTTAAATCTTAAAAAATTTCTTTAGTAGATATCCTGTTTAATTCTTGTATATATTATTGTAAACGTTTTTAAGATTGTTTTATAAAAGATTTCTATTGTTTTAATTATAAAACAATCAATAAGTAAATATTTTTTCTTTTTTATATTATTGTATATATTTATATTTTAAATAAAAGAAATAGCAAAAGCTGCACGACTCTTTAATGAAACTTTGTTAAATATAAATAAATTCCAGCTATAAAAATTGCTGGAATCCTATATTTAATAATATACATTAATAATATGCACAATGTAAATTATTTGTTTTTGTAATTCAAAATACCTATTTTGTATTGCAGTTTTCTAATTTATTAATAATTTTTTTTAATACCATGTTATTTTTATTCATCATCGAGTATTATTATCATTATTAAAGCTAAAAATGTTTATTTAGTAAAAAAAATTGTGATAAGTAAATTTAAATCACAGAAAAATTACTCTCAATGCATTTCTTGTGGAGTAATTGTTCGCTTTTTGAGTCTACCGCTAGATGACGCTAGGATCGGAAATCTGGCGGTTTCTAGCTTTTTTGGAAGACCGAACTAGCGGATTTACCAGCCCACTCATAGATAAAAGATACATACCCACCCACAAAACCGAAAGAGTAGAACCGCGCAGGGCCGGATAAAGGGTGATTGGAGCGATTGGGCCCAATCGGGCCCCGGATTTGAAAGGGCCTCGCGTTACCATCAAAATGAACAAATTTTTTTTCGAAATTTAAAGCAAATTGCTTTTGACGATAATGGATAAATTATGAATTATTCCTATAATTAAAAATATATTTATTTTTTAATTTTTTGAAAATTCGTTTAAAATGTTCAAATTTTTATCGGATAATGATAGAGCTACGGCATTTCCAAACTTGTTTATTGCTCTCCGAATATTCTTAACAATTCCAGTCCAGTAAGCGTTGCTTTTGGAGAGAGATCATTTTCCAGGCTAAAACTAATAAAAAACTATCTGAGATCGACAATGAATCAGGATGATAGATTAAATAGTTTAGCAATTATGTCGATTGAAAGTAAAGACGCAAGGAAATTAGATTTTCAAACAATTTTAGAAGAATTTACAGAACAAAAACTTAGAAATATGTAAATTCATGTATTCATATATTCGGTGATGTAAATTTATATTCAATAAATATTTTTGTATTTTGAACATTTTTATTTTTTAATTTATGTAGAAGTTTACCTATCTGATGATCCATGACATTTGATATATATATATATATGTGGGATTATTTTATTCTTCGCTCCTTTAGCTGTAAAGTGCTTTTGAAAATAGTGATTCATTTTTCGCCTTGAGAAAGACGTTTGTTGTTTGCCCGTCAAAATCTTTCGATGGAATGACAGGTGAGCAGCAGGGACACGCCCCTTTTATAAAGAAGCCAGCGCGCAAAGATTTATACATACGTCACCTAAAAACGCGGGAATAATTAACCAATCAGCTTAATTGCTAATTAGAGCAAGGGTTATAAAAGAAGCCAGCTCCTCGAAGCGAACTCAGTTGTTGTCATTCAGTAGTCGTGTGTGAGTTGTCACTTGTTGAAACTAATTGAATGAGACAATTCGAAAAACCAATCGACTTGATTGGAGAATAATGGAATTGAAATAATTATCGGAAAAGAGGTTTTTTTATCTAATTAGATTTTTCCTCTTATTAAAAACAAGGACTAAGGACACTCGATGGTGGAGAAGTAATCTCCGGAATCGAAGCAAAAATACAATGTATACATTAATTAATGTAAAATAATTAGTTTAATAAAATTTATAAAAAAAAAAAAATGAGACAATTCACCTGGGAGCGAAACGGTTTGTGTCTAAGAAGCAATTTGTTTACACGTTCTGTAACGAAGAAGCAATAAATGCGGTCCTTGTGCCATTATTTCATAAAAAGCATAGTTTCAACTGCCTAGTGCAAATTCTTATTTAAAATAGCATTTTTCCTGGCTTTAACGCCGCCAATAGAGATTATAATCTCTGAAGATTATCTCCCATCCAAGCCCGGCTCATATCTTTCCAACTAACCCTTCGAGCCAAACATAATAAAAATCATCCATCATCTTAATCATTTCCTATATATATACTGAATTTTAATTTTATTAAGATTGGAGTAATTTTTGGAGACGGACTGATAAGTGAATTAAGTGGATATTGATGAGGCAGTCCAAAAAAAGAACCCTGAAGAAGGAGGGAATAGCCTCCGAAACGTCGGTTTTATGAATAAAAAGATAGTGTAAATTATCTTCTTCTTTTTTGGACTGCCTCATCAATATCCACTTAATTTAATTTTATTTAAACATTTAATATATATAGAGAGGGCCCCGCAAAAAAAAATCCAATTCGGGCCCCGCACCTATATTATATTAAAAATCCTCTCAAATCATTCAACTTATTTACGCACGTATAGTGATAATTTAGTCAAGTTGTGATGTATTAGTTATTATTATTAATTTAAAATGTTTTCAAATGAATAATTAATCAAAATTGTTCGTTAAGTTTTTCTAAACTAAATTATTAAATTTTCTTTTCGATTTTTTAAATTAAATTTTAATTATTTAAAGCAAAACAGAATAGGGTTATACAATGTTACAATGTTGGCATCCATGAGCAGAAAAATTTTAAAAACATTTTCCACGTGACTTGTGACAGTTTTAAATCACTGATAAATTTATAGCACATTTCCGCATTAGTAGGAGTTGTACTCTGTTGATAGTTTATAGACATTTTCAATAAATTAACAAGTATTACTGAATTTATTTAATCCAGTCAGAACTCTAAAAATGCGTACCCCACGATTTGAAACATCTCAAACTGAAAAAGACATAACTATTATAATCTATGCTCCTTACACAAATATAAACGATACTGAAGTGGTAATCGAAAACGATGAGTTTAGATTCTACTCACCACCCTATTATTTAAGGTAAGATATTGATAATTAAGGAAAAATAAAATTCTAACTTTTTAAAAATTCTATTGATGTCTCTCTTGAGAAAGGACAAACTCCGAGCATTGCTGGAGCAGAGAATGAGAAAATATTTTGTATTTTTCCCTTAATAGCCGTATATTGACGTCTTTTAAATCCTGAAGAAATAGGGAAAATCCTTCGAAACGTTGGTTTTTGAGTGAGAAAAACATGACTATCTAATAAATCAATTTTATTCCAGGGAATTTTTTTCACTATACTTGGGCTGCCTTTCCACCACTTCTCAATTAATAAATATTATTTATTCACTTTAATCATACTCAGTTAATAATAATATACACTCACGAGCAAATAAATGGAATCACTCTCTTTTCATTAATCTAATGATACTTCTTTGTAATTTATTATAAATTTAAATATTTTTTCTAATAAATTATATTTTAAAAAATTAAAAAACACACTACTAAAAAGTACAAAATATGGTAATACTTAAGGAGGTTCTTTCGCGACAATCTGCATAAAAAGTTTTAGCCTCGTAACCAGGTAACCACTCTATAAATAAGAACTCTGTTAAAATTTAGGTTATGTTTTTTTAACGTGACTGTACTTTTTATGCTACTATATTCTATTTATGAATGGATCCTTTCCAACCCATTGATATTTTATCTCCTTCACTAAAAATAATCGCCCAAATATGTTTTTTTTTATTATTTATCAAAACTACGAGGTAAATCATTTCAATTTTTTTTAAGTTACCTACTTCAAATATATTATTTGAACAAATATTAGTTTTTCATCAAGTTGGTGAAAGTCTTTCAATGAAAAAAATAAAATAATGATCATTTTCCCATCCTTTCCCAATCTACCTTATGTAAAAAATTTCATTTTTAATCGCAATTATTTCATGTTTGGTGTGGTAAATCGTCTTCATATTTTAACAGTGTGTTTATTATGGTTTTAATGTCTTATATCCCAAGTTTCGAAGACTTCTTGAATTTTTGCATTTGTGAAAGAACTACCTTAATCAAAAAGTGTGGGGCGCAGAAACATGTACTTTTAATTAATTTCGACAAAGTGCCCTCTGCTCCGTGTGCCACGTGGGCGATTTTCCTTCATGATTTTTGCAAGGTGGTCATCCGTCATTCATTCCACATCTTCCCCCCATCCTCTCTTTCTCACATCGATCCATTCCACTATATCCTGGATTCCGCTTAGTTCCCTTAGATCATTGCTGCGGATTCTATCCCTTAATGTTTTCCCGTGTATAGCCCTTATTATTCTCATCTCTGTTGTTCGGAGAAGTTGTTGGGTGGTAATTGTTGATGCTCTGGTTTCTGCTGCATATGTCAACACTGGACGTACGCGGGTCTTATAAATTCGTACTTTGCTTTTTGCTGACATATATTTGTTTTTCCAGACCAAACCATATAGACATCCAACTATCCTAGCTCCTTTTGTTACTTGGCTTTTAACCTCTTGGCTGAGATCTCTGTGCGCCGAAATCTCGGCTCCCAAATAGTAAAATTTTTCAACTTGATCTATTGTTGTATTTTTAAGTTTGACTTCACACTTAAGCTGTTCTTTCGCTATCACAATACATTTTGTTTTTTCAATGGATATTTCCATATTTACCAGGACTTAGTCATTCCAAGTCAAATAATTTAAAAATAAACTGGATGACTTTTGATGTAAATCATATTGATTTAATCTATATAATCTTTGGCTTTAATACGGTATAATTTATATTAATATAACATTATTTATATTTGAGAATAAAAATTACATTTAACAACTCGCAAGGAAGGTGGATTCCATTTCTTTGCAAGATAGATATTTCGAAAATACTAAGCAAAGTAACATGGTTTTTATTCATGATTACATAAGTACTTCACCATATCCCGAATGATAAAGTAAAATAATTAATATAAATTTTAATTATGTATTTCAGGTTACATCTTCCTGGCTCTATTGTGGAAAATGAAGAATCTAAAGGTACATACGAATCAGATGGTGGAAAGTTCACTTTTAAAGTGGACAAAGTCAATCAAGGAGAGGATTTTAAAAATTTGGAATTTATAACTACACTTTTAAATCCAAAAGACAACAAAGTGAAATTAAACTCCAAAATTGAAGAACTTGGTAAGAATACCTTGAAAGTTTTATATATGTAGTACCTGGCCACTGAGCGATGCTCGGTAACTTTTTTCTTCAAGTTAAAAGCTATATATATCTAGTATACGCGCTCCCCCCCGAACCCCACACTCACAGACCGCCCGCCACCTCCACCCCCCGGAGTCCCCCGTTGCCACTCGTTTAATAAGAGTAGATATAAAAAAGAATATATATATATATATATATATATAGATGTGGGGTTTCACAGGAATAAAATTACAACAGTTTAAAAAATAAAACTCAATATATTTCGGGCTATCACCCATCTTCAGGAGTTACATTAAACTAACTGTTATTATATATTTTATATATATTCTTTTATTTACTATGTTTCACTTACAACCAACACCGCTTTCCTTAGAAGTAATATATGTATATATTATCATATATCAAAGCGCGCGCATTAGGCTGGGTCGAAAAAAATGAAATTTTTTTTTGCGGAAAATTTGTCTATTGTAATAAGAAGAAAAACGGCATAAAAAATTAAAATCGGTTAACATCTTCCACTCGCGCATCGAACTTGAAATTTATGAAAAATTGCAAAAATCACGATATTTTAAAATTTTTAAAATAAACACACTAGTGTTTTATGCTTATTTTATGGTTTAAATAACCTAAATAAATTAAATTCTGATCAATAATATACTTTTTTACTTATTTTGATTATTTATGTCCATCGATTAAATTATTAAAGTTGTTATAGGGAAATAAGGACTATATCTTTTATGCAGATAATTTATATTTTATTGCCAACGTTTCGTTGACTTCTTCAGGGCTCTAAAAAGTGATGAGGCATCAATTAAAACATATAACATTTTCGAATCAAAAACAAAATTGATCTCAAAGACCAGTTCAATACATACAAAAGACAAATTAATACACATAAAAACTCATTTTACATACCAAATAGTTAGCATCTCCGCATATTTGTCATTTTTATAATTATTCTTTCTTAGTAAACACATCTTTTAAGAAAGAAAAAATTTTCAATCTAATTCATGTTGATGACTTGCATTGATATGTTTAAGAAAGAATAATTATAAAAATGACAAATATGCAGGGAAGTTAACTACAGTACGGTGCAATAAAATCGAACCACCAATAAAAACTTTATTAAATAGTAAATCATTTTTAATTTTTTTACAAGTAACCATACATTTACTGAAAAACGGCTTATTGAAAGTGTACTTGCCACTTGTCGTTGACTTAGCCCTTGATTAATTAGGCACACAATTTGAATATCTTGAACTTCAGAAATATCCATTTTGTATATTTTATCTTTCTATCAATGATGCTTAATTCAAAATGATTCATTTTTTTGATATTTCAAATGGAATCTTTTATTAAAACTTTATTTAAATTTAAAGTGATATTGAGAAAGTAGGATAATTTGTAATTCTATCTTTTAATTTAATTTTACTTATTTTTAATATGAAATTCAAAAATTATCACCCATATTTATTGAATATGTTAGTTTTTAGGCTAAGAGTTAATAGAACAAATTATATAGTTATTTGTAGCAATTTTAAAAATAATTTTTATTTAATAAAGTTTTTATTGGTAGCTCGATTTTTTTGCACCCTAGTGTATTTGGTATGTAAAATGAGTTTTTTATGTGTATTAATTTGTTTTTTCTATGTATTTGAAGTGGTCTTTGAGATCAATTTGTTATGATATGTATTAATTGATGCCTCATCACTTTTTAGAGTCCTGAAGAAGTCAACAAAGTTGACGAAACGAAACACGTTGGCAATAAAATATAAATTATCTGCATAAAAGATATAGTCCTTATTTCCCTATAACAACTTTAATAATTTAATCGATCGACATAAATAAGCAAAATAAGTAAAAAAGTATATTAATATTAAGAATTTAATCATAAGTTTCCTGTATTTGATTCGATCGTGAATCGAAAGCAGGTGATTTTTGTCAAATATTAAGTGAAAATAATATCTGAATTTATATATTTCTAACTTGAAATAATGAAGTTTAATAAATTTATAATTTCCTCATTAATATATCAAAGAATAATTTACATATTAACGAGAATTGTTTTTGATCGAGCTTTTTAATATTAATGAGGAAATTATAAATTTATTTAACTTCATTATTTTAAGTTAGAAATATATAAATTCAGATATTATTTTCACTTAATATTTGACAAAAATCACCTGCTTCGATCGAATCAAATACAGGAAACTTATGATTAATTAATAGCAAACACCTAACATACGTGTTAACAGATCTAGTGCCCTAGACTGGGAGATTGAATATATAACATCTCAGATTTCAAATTCATTTGGTGATCCATATCAGTGTTTGATCGGATTAGCCGAGAGCTTAAAGACACTAGCCTTCTAAGCAGGAGTCCCGGGTTCGAGTCCGAGTCCCTGCATTGATATTTGACCGGGTATAATCTGATTCCTAGTCACCAATCCGTCTGGCAAGCGTGGTGACTTAATGCCAACCCCCTTCCATTTGATGGAAGAGGCCTATATTCAGCAGTGGATTGTCGCTATCGACAGGCTGATGATGATGATGATGATCAGTGTTTGATATAAAAATCGTCATGCGGGCTAAACGCGAAATGACGTTGGATTATAGCCAAATCATATCTTTTTCATTCTCTCTTGGTCCAGACTTAAGACTCAGCAGACTCCAATAGCTTCAACCAGCAGTAGTCTCGCGATATATATCTTGTTTAAAAAGCGCGATCAAAAACAATTCTCGTTAATGTTAATTATTCTTTGATATATTAATGAGGAAATTATAAATTTATTTAGGTTATTTAAACCATAAAACAAGCATAAAACACTAGTGTGTTTATTTAAAAAAATTTAACTAAGGTAACGGCAGCAGTAGTTGACCGTGCACCAGTAGTTGACCATTTCGACATAAAACTTTAATTAATAAGGATCCAGATGGAAGGATTCCTTGAAAAAATCTATGGACACCAGACAGCAGGACTTGTCCATAGATTTTTTTTCAAGGGAATCCTTCCATCTGGATCCTTATTAATTAAAGATTTATATCGAAATGGTCAACTACTGGAACACGGTCAACTACTGGTGCACGGTCAACTACTGCTGCCTTCTTAATTAAAAAAAAATTAAAAAATATCGTGATTTTTGCAATTTTTCATAAGTTTAAAGTTCGATGCGCGAGAGATGTTAATCGATTTTAATTGTTTTTATGCCGTTTTTCTTCTTATTATAATAAGCAATTTTATAGTTTTCGAAAAAAAAAATCAGTTTTTTCGATCCACCTTAGTGCTTAGGCCAAGTTCGAGCATTGGCTTGGCGATGGTAGAGGGACAATTCTATTGTAGACGATCATGGTCGCTATATTTCATCTGATGTCAAGGGGGCTATACTCCGATACACCCTATATTTTTTTTTTCAAATCGTGTTCTAAAGTTAACTTTTTTTAGATGAAGACGATGATGCCGAAGAAGATGAAGACGAGATTGATTGTTTTTTCGAACAAAAATTGCCTGAGCCAGAAATATACGATCCATTGAATTTATTAAATGTTGTAAAATATGGATTTGGCAATAAACATTCAGGCGTCTTTAAAGATTTCGAGGTATTTATATTATAGAATTAATAATCAGTGGCGTAGGACATTACCCTACTGGCAGTGATGTAGTCGTATAAAAATCAGAGGGTATACGCTATATATAATAAAATAAAATGTTTTAGTCGTGAATTTTTAAAAAAATTATCATCTTAAAAGCAAATTGAAACAATTAAAAATATTTGTATGAATTGAAAAGTTTTTATTTTGCGGAGAGTAGCAGAGTTGTAAGAGATACAAAGAGGTTGTCTTCTGCTTGATGCAAATAAACATACACACATATATATCTGTATATATTTATATTATTTATTTGTTTGACACTCTAGTTTTCGAAGGCTTGGCCTTCATCATCAGTCTTTTTTAATTATAAATATTATATGCTATACTGGCCCCATGAAAAATAATATGTGTAATTAAAAAAAGACTGATGATGAAGGCCAAGCCTCCAAACTATAGTCTCAAACAATAATATATATATATATATTTTTGATATATATGTGTGTATGTTTATTTGCATCAAGCAGAGGACAACCTCTTTGTTTCTCTTTATGAAAAAAATTTTAATTTTCAACTAGCTCAGGATATTACGCTATTTACTCAGATCAAACCAAAGGATATATCTCATAAACGGCCCTATACCCTCCACTACAACCCTACCTACTGGAATGCTCTAGGGGGAGGGAACCAGATAATTTTATACACACTGGAATGAATTCTTTTTTACTTTGTTATTTTAATTTTTATTTATTTTATTTTTTTACATTTAAAATTATTGAATCTTTATTAGTTGTGGTTATCCAGAAAAAATAATTGGACAAACATTAATTAAATTATTTTAAAAAACAATTATTATTTTTATTATATATCATTAACCTTCCACATTTTTATGTGATAAAAAATATTAACAAAATCCCTCCAAGATCCTCCCTGGATTTAAAATGTTCCTATGTGCCTGTTAATACTAATCTGGACTATTATTTCCTTAGCTATTGTGAAATTTCTAAAGCAATTAAAATTTTATAAAATTTCATGACGTTTCGTTATTTATGAACTGTAATCATTTTCTTGTTAATAAGGTCAATGTTTTTGGAGAAACTCTTCAGCTAGCTTTATTTATCAACTATCGAAGACTGCTTCAGAAGTATTGACCGAAATCCTGATAAAAAATTAATTTTAATTCATTTTCTAATTTTATCATTTATCCTAACTAGAAAAACTTTCAAGCATTAAAAAAATATCTCTAATGTTGAAAAATTAATTTTTTTTAGAATTTATATAAAGAAATTATGGATATTAATAATCCTGATCAAACTCCAGAATGTCAGAGAATGAATCTGAGAATTACAAAAGAAAAAAATGATTTTCAAGAAGATCACTATTTATATGATCTCATGGAATCTGAAGAAATTAACGATATTATAAAGTTAGAACATGTCTGGATAGATAAATTAAAAGGTAACTTTTACTTTAATTTTATTTATAAGTATTTGAAATTTTAATTTTTATTTAATTATATCTTGTGTCAATTTTGTTTTTAATGAGTTTAGGATTAGAGTGAGATAGAGCAAAGAGGATATGAGGAGGATCTTATCCTATTTGAGATAGAGTACATTACTTCTCTACACACGCTTCACGTTAATTTCAGAGGAGTTTGTTTTCTTATCTACCCTCTTCTTCTTTATTATATGCTTATCGCCTGTTCTTCGACACACGTCTCAGTGGAAGAGGACGCCCAGCTTTCTTTCGACCTCTTCGGGGGTCTGCCCCTAGGTCTCTTGGATGCTTGCCTTCCATCCCGGGCTATTTTTATTAGTCCTTCCGCGTTGGCTCTATCCACATGTTCGTTCCAGTACCGACGGCGATCTTTTGTCCATATGACGATATCTTGGATCTCACACTCTTCTCTGATATCCTTTCTCCTTATTTTGTCCCATAGTGTTAGGCCCAGTATAGACCTCAGCGTCTTCATCTCCGTTAATCTTAGGAGCTGCTCCGTTCTTGTTGTGTCGGCTCGGGTTTCAACAGCGTAAGTGATGATAGGTCTTACAGCTGCTTTATACACCTTTGCCTTCGCGCTCATGAATTTGTTCCTCCAGACAATGTCTTTAAGGCATCCTGATATCCTGGAACCTCTAATTGTTTGGTCCTTTACCTCATTATACAGGTTGCGATCACTAGTGACATTGCATCCAAGATATTTGAATGTCATTACCTGTTCAACCATCCTATTTTTGAATTCAAGTTTGCAGCGAATTGGTTCTTTTGAGACGACAAGCGATTTTGTTTTCTCGACAGAAACTTGCATATTAAATTTCTCCGCGATCTTGCCGAATTGGTGGAGGAGTCTCTGTAGATCGTCTTCAGATTCAGTAATAAGAACGGCGTCATTAGCCTAACAAACAATATTAATATCTTTTTCTCCTAGGTTGTAGCCTTTCAGTATGTTAGCACAGCACGACCCTGACTATTAATAGTATGGTATTTTTATTAAGTGTTAGATGCGTTAGTACAGGAGTCAGATTATAAACAGTCAAATTTTTGCCTTGATTGAGATCTGAATTCGAGCCTCCTACTTTATACTAACATTATCACGATGATCGATGATGAACCAGGCCCGCTACACGCTATACCAATCCAGCCTCCGAGATTTATTTTATTAAGGGAGTTCCGGACAGCTTATCTATCTGGTTGATCTTCGAAAAAATCCTTTGTATTTCTGCAGAGTGACAACGTCTGCCAACTAAAAGGTGGAGCTTGTCAGCGAGGTGATGGCCAAGTATGCCAACAGCCATGCTCAGCGAATCATGAGCCATACAAATCCAGTTATCGGTAGCATGATGGAGGAAACTCCATTCATGCTGCGGATACTTAAAAGATTAAAGCCATCTGATTTGGTGACATAATGCAGAAATTATATTGAATGTGGTCGACACGAGAAGAAGCAAAATGTGTGATATTAATTCATCCATGATTAGATTAAAGAGACTAGGACTTAAAGAATCGCTCAGTCTTACTCCAGATAATGTTCTTTTAGGTTCGCTGAGACCGTTTTCGTCATAATTTTAGTTTCGGTGTCGAAATTAATATGTCTAATTAGGGCTATAAGATCTGAGGGGATGTTCATTGTTCTTATCTAACTAATCTTATTAAACTTTTTCCTCTAATATTTTTCCTTTATTTTTCTTTAACTTATTTACAGATGATTTCACTATGGAAGAAATCGATGTTTTAAAAGAACTTCCAAATAAAACGTTTCTTTTGGATAAGGCCGAAATTCAAAGTATATATTTGAGTTTAGTCGATATTCTCTTTTCCTGGTGTTATGATAAGAGAACTACTGAAGGGGAATCAACTTGCGAATCTGCCTGGACCATAAATAAACTATCCTCTACTTTTTCATGGCTACAGGTAAAAAAAGAAAATATTTAATATAATTATATCACACTTTATTTTTTAATTAATTGATTTGATATTGTTTTTAGAATTTTTATTCTCTTTCTGACGTAATGGAAAGTTGTATACGCCGTTCTTTATGTTATCCTCTACATAGACATTATGGTGTGGCTTGTCAGACTTTAAATGATGTTTCTAAAGTGCTTGAAATGGGTAAAAAACCATTAATAAAATGTTTAATTGATGTATATAAAATGTTCAATAACAGTGAACCTAGATATATTTTCAATGAATTATTTTTAAAAGATATGATCGTCTGGGCCCAACTATATAAAAATTCTCAACTTTCATCTTTAAGTAAAGCATTAATAACGGTAAGAAATATTTTTTTATATATTAATATATACAGGGTAATTCACATGTCGCCCCTTTATTTCTTTACTGGAACATAATTGTAAGATAGGGAAAGAAATTTAATCTCCAAAAACTTAGTTGAATACTCCATACGATAAAATAAATAAAAGTTGAACCTCATGAAGACATTTTTGTTTTCTGGAAAAACATGTCCAATTTCTTAATATTTACTACACTGGATGCAATTCAAAAACGAGCAATTAAACCGAGGGTGAACCGCGATTGGAATTAGGTGTACACCGTCTTTGGAATTATTTGGAATCATTGGATAATCTATTGTCATCTATTTTCTTCTACTTGAAAATGAAATTGGAAGTAGGTGTACACAATTTTAGGTCGCGGTTCACCCCTCGAATTAAACTAATAGGAGACCCGGCCCTAACTAACTCACACGACTCCCTGGCTCACCGAAGAATCGTTTCTGCCCTTTCCCTGTACTACAGACACTATCATGGGGTCTGTTCAGTCGAGCAGAAATCAATTATCCCACCTAAAGCCCTCTTTACGAGAAACACGCGGTTCTCGAACACTCAGCACCCCTTCGCTGTCAAATTAGATACAAATCGAACAAGCGCTCTCGCCAACTCTTTATCCCTATGACTGGAACTCGCTCCCAGCCACCGTCTTTCCCGCGACTTATAATCCTCAGCTGTTTAAGACTCGTATCCACAGATACCTTCGACCCCCGCCCAGCCAATGAAATCCCCTCTTCGAATGAAAATTATCAAATAACTCCTAAACTATTAACCCTACGGAAAATTTTATCATGAGCAAAGTTGTAGGGGATGTGATTTCTGACAAATTTTGTTTAAAAAAATTCCTCCAAATAACCACCCAAAAAAAAGAGGGGGTCAAAATATGAAAGTTTTGCTCTTGGACTAAACTGAACCAAATTTTATATACATAATTTGTGGATCACTAGAAGGCTAGAAATTCAAAAACTGACCACCCAAAATTGGGGGGGGTCAAAAAAGAAAATTCTTACCCTTAGAGCCAACTTAATCAAATTTTGTATACATTATAATCTGTGGGTCACTAGAAGGCTAGAAATGCAAACACTGGGTGCGGGGGGGGGGGAGATGAGGATTCAGAGTCTTAGTGGGGTGACGCAGAGGTGGGTGGGGGAGTGGTATGGTGGTGTGGAGCGGGGGTCAGGTTAGGGTTCAGGGGGGTTCCAGGGGGTGGGCCTTGCAGCTAGTAATATAATATAATTACCTTGATCAAATTTATAAAACACCTCGTCATTTGTTTTCTTACTAATTAGAATACATGTATAGAGCCTGATGAAGCCATAATAAATTGGCGAAACGTCGCAATTGATCGCATGTTTTTATAATTGTTCCTTTTTCCTCTGATTTGTCACATCTAATTTAAAAAAATGTTAGGAGAAATTAAAATATATTATTTCTAATTAAATCTTTTTTAAATTTCAGAATATACCATTAAAAGAAGATCTTCAATTAAATTTAGTAGAAATAGAACAATTAGCCTATATAATAAGTGAAGATAGAGAAAAGCATTTAATTTCAAAAATGAGTCAAGTGAAAATTGATGAAACTAGTTCTAGTTCAAGGTAAATATTAACTAGACATATACATTTTATAAATAATTTATTCCCATATTAATATTTATAATAAATGTTTATTTTAGTGAATATACTTCTGACTCAGATTTGGATTCTGATGATTCCGAAGACGAAGAATCTGAATTGGATTCTGATGATTTCGAAGAAAAAGAATAGTTATAAAATTCTACTTATTTCACTCTAAAAATCGATTTCATTAATTTTTTTTGATTTTTCATAATAAGGTCCATATTTTTCTAAATTAAATTCTTTTTTTCCTGAAGCCCAGCCAATCTTAAAATAAAAAACACTAGGTTAATATTACTATTTTATTATTTATATTTTTTTATAAAAGATTTGTATGTGTATCAAAAAAGAAATTTATGCTGAAACCACGAAAAGTGTGCATTTTTAATTAAATAAATTATAATGCTGAATTTTTCGACACTTAGTTGTCTAGTCATTTTCACCTGCAGGGGAAGTTTAATACTGCACTGACTAAAAAAGATCTATAATTTCTAAGGAAAATTATTGTATATAATATATTATATGTATATTATTATTGTTTATTTTTTAAAAAAATGTTTGTAAATTTCTAATAAATAGTATTTTATATATTATAAAGTTTATTATTATTTTTGGGTTGTTATCGTCTTTGAAAAATAATTAGGCTGGATATTGGGATCTTGGACTTGAGAAAAATAATTAAAAGCTAAATTTCCAAAAGTTGTAACACGTTTCGTCATATATTTTTCGACTTCTTCAGGCAATTTTTGGGATCAGCTTTCTCGTTAATAGATATATACAGACCATTAGACTAGATTTTGCAATGACATAAGACTTTTTCCCTCATTGATAAGGCTTAATAGAAAAGACATTAAACAAAATAAATAAAAAATTCAAACAAAATTTATCATTTAAAGTGTACTGCCATCAAATGTTCAATATATTTATCTTCTACTCTTATTAAACGAGCAAAAATTGTATATATATATTTATTTATATATTTGTATCTTTGTTCTATTTTGAAAAACGGCTCTACCGATTTTGATGAAATTCACGGGTTAGGTGGTTTTTGGGTTGACAATTCGATCTGTCACGGTCTCATCTACGACTAAATTGTTTTTGATTGGTTTTTTCGTAATTAAATTAATTATTCTCAGATAGAAAAATTCCAATCTTAGGGTTTTTAAAAAGGTTTCCCTTTTACTTTTGTACTCAGACAGACAATGGTTTTGGTTAATTCATTGTTCTCAAAGGCCTTGAAGAAGTATTGTGGTTTTTAAGATATTTTGTCCCTCCTAAACGTTAGAATTATTAATAAACGTTTTATAATTGTTTTTATAAAGAATCTTATTTATTTAATAGAATAAAAAAATAATCAAGAATTTATTTAAAAATATCTTTCGCATTAGCAGGTCTCAATTTTCTGAAAAAATAACACATTTTGATAGGTTTTATTTATTAACAATTGGATGAATAAAAATGAATCATGTGGTTGAATCAATACAGGTGCAGAAGGTGCCTGAAGAAGTGAAAAAATATACGACGAAACGTTATATTATATAATAAAAATAATATAAGTTAAGGAACTGATATCTTTGAAGCCATTTTTTAATGCAAAAGAAAGCGCAGTGATAAGTTTTACAGTACTCAAACATAGGTCATGAAATGGTGAAGATGAAGGTGTTTGTGCACACCTGGGTCCCTTGAAGGAAGATTATTAGTCTCTGGGAAAGGTAGACGGATAATGTTGCAGTTTCTAGAAGTCATGGGGATAAACGTATTTGAAAATGAACTGGTTCGGTATGTCTCCAATTGGTTCATAAAGTGGTAATGAAAATCAACGATTCGCGTACTATATCCAAAGCAAGCTTTGATGGTAATTATTACAATCAATCCTTAACAAATTATAATAAATATATCTATTTGATAAAGATTAATAGAATACGAATACAAATTTTTAAAAGCAAAAAATATATATTTCAATAAGTTTATTAAAAAATTTTAATTAATATTCTTGTCATAATATGAAAAATATATATTTATGAGGAAGATGCTATTGAAGACATATGTATGGAGCATAGCCATGTACGGGTGTGAAACCTGGACAATTAAAGAAGCGGAGAGAAAGAGATTAGAGGCTTTCGAAATGTGGTGCTACAGAAGAATGATGAACATCAAATGGATGGATAAAATTACAAATGAAGAAGTTCTTGGAAGAATCGGAGAAAGAAGAACCTTGTGGAAGAGTCTGAAGAAGAGAAGAGGTCAGATGATGGGGCACACACTGAGACATGGGGGACTGCTTAGGGATATCTTGGAGGGGGAGGTGGGAAAGAAAAGGGGAAGGCCCAGATTAGAATATTTCAACCAAATAATTGGGGATATGGGATGCGAGACATTTAGAGAGGTCAAACAGCTGGCGGGGACAGAGTCGAATGGAGACGGGTGGTTGCATCAAACCAGTCTTAGGACTGTATACTCAATGATGATGGTTTATAATTAATTCTAGTTTCTTAGTCTATGGTTACTTTCTACAACGGAATAGGTGGATTATTTGAACTTTACACTAAATAACAATGCATATTTACATAATTTTTTATTACTTGTCCAATATTCAGAGACGTTTTGGGACAGAATATCACACACTTGTGCCGAAACGTCTTTGTATATTGGACAAGTAATATGGATTTCTTTCCTACCTTAGTACTTATGAGGAAAATAAATATTTATTTCAAATCTCAGATTAGAAGAGTATTATTAAATGCATAATAATATAAGAAAAATACTTACTTCATTGAACGTAGTTTCTGGGTATGGTTTCAGATTTCGAGGATCGTAAAATTCAGGTTTGGGTTCATAAAATGGACTCATCTCTTCAATTCTTTTTATTTCCTTTTTTAATTTGCTAAAAAGAAAATAGGAGTAATAGTAATTGCCATAGAATTTTTTTTAGATATTAGAGAATCAATTTGGTGAAGTTGTGAAAGTTTTTTAATGTAAGACCAACCTTGATGAAATTATAAAATAAATTAAAAAAGAATAAGGTAAACTTTTTCAAGATACAGAAATTTCCCATATGTTCTCTTTAAGAGCTTACGAAAATATTTTTTATTTTATTTTATTTTAATATTTGAGGATCAGGAGTATGGTAAAGTCATGTATCATATCATGCTCATATCACCTTATTTTCTAAAGCCATACCCCTTGTGAGAGTATACTGGGAACTTTATATCGCTTAGTTCAAGCAATGTCAAGTTTTTACAAAAATGGGATACCTAGCGCATCCACATTATCTGGTGGTATATTTGACCAAGCTCATTCATTCGAACTTTATCTGAAGTAGATTAAGATTAAATAAACATATTTGATTGAATCTATTAAAAGCAAAATTTATGTGAAATACTATGAAATAGATGATCAAATGTTTGATCAAAGCTCCTTATTAATTTTCTGTTCAAAATTTTATTAAAATAACTAAATGATTTTTTTATTAAATAGAAATGAACTTAAGGTAGTTGTTCCACCAAATGGGTTTTCTTAGGATTTTTTTGAAATTTAGACAGATTATTATTTAAATACTTCTGCATCTATTGGAGGCAAAACGAAATTTATGAACAGTATAGTTCCGGAGATATTAAATTCCAGAGATAGAGTTTTTCAGACTCTTATTCATTGCACTATAAGGGAAATCGGAAAACAGGGCCGGCGCTACCGGGGGTGCAACCCGTGCGGCTGCACAGGGCGGCAGAAAGGCAAGGTGGGCGGGGGTCGCAGCGGTTAAATGTGAAAAATTGAACTATACTGATTTAGTGAACGACTTTGCTGCTGTTAAAGCAAGAAAAATGGTTTTTTAATTCCAAATAACTTTTGTGATGAGGTAAATGTTTTAGAATCAGTATTTGGTATTTCTACATGTATACAGTATCTTAACCTACTGTAAATTTAAAATTACAATAGTGTACAAGAACTGTTGACACAATTTGTCTGTAAAATATTTTTTATTTGTAAATAACACCAGTAAACTAATAACTGCTATGTTTGATGTTTCTAATTGTTATTTTATCCTATCTTTGTTACTTCCTAGTACTATTATGCTGATTTCCGGGCCGGGAGGAGCAAGGTATGGGGGGGGGGGGCGCCAAACAAATGTTTTTGCACGGGGCGGCAAAGTGAGTTGCGCCGGCACTGTCGGAAAATTTAAATACATATTTAATTATAATTAAGAAACCCTTCTTACCATTTTTATAAAAAACTAAACCAACATTAAACAATAACCAATACATATTTTAAGACAATTTTGATTCATAGTTATAACTCCGTTTCTAAGATAATAATTAATAAATAATGAAAAATGTATAAAAAAAAAAATTTACCCTAAAAACAATCTGGCAACAAAGCATTTATTTAACCTATAAACTGGGTTAACTTTAGTACTTTTTTTGACGTTTTTTTCGCTTCAACCATTGTCGCAACAGCTTTCAATCGCTTATTAAGAACTTTTTGTTTTATAAATCTCCCTTTATAATGTAGTTTATCTGAAATTTCTATGATAAAATATCTTACAATGTTGCCAGATTTGTCAAACGAGCACGGGATTGGCTAGAATCAGTATATCATACAGCAAAAAGTTTTGGGCTTATGAATAATGAATCCTTATTGACTGTTCTATATACTCTAGAATTAACTTTTTGCTAGTATTGTCGCGAAACAACTACCTTAAAAAATAAATAAATATATTTTTTTAAATAAATTACAGAAAAAATATAGAAATAAGTTTTTGGCTTAAGTTGAATTCAAAATTTTAAATGTTGAATTTATCATGTCTGAAATCATCATTTGGTTTCATTCAGAATTTTTAACTTTTTTTCAACTATATTTTTATTTTTTTATTGTTAGGATAAATAAACTGAACTTGCCTCTTTCCAGTAATCTATTTTGTGTTTTTCAAATGAGCTATTCCAAATATTTCGAGAGCGTTCTCGAAATATTTGGAATAACCATTTGAAAAACAAAATAAATTCGAGAGCGTGCTCGAAATATTTCGAATAACCATTTGAAAAACAAAATAAATTACTGGAAAGAAGCAAATTCAGTTTATTTATCCTAACAATAAAAAATTAATATATCCAGTACACACCAAGCCAGCAAAATTCTTATATTTTTATTAGTTTTTTCTAAAACAAGACTATTTTTAAAAATTCACCTCAAACATCTATTAAAACTAACTTGTTTTTTAAAAATAAATTAGTTTACTTAATTTTATTGTATATAGAAAAAATGAAAAATTCATGACACCTCTTTCTAAAAATTATTAAATTTTCTAGAAACATAGGGAGCTGATATATATGGGGTAGCTAAATGAATTATAAATTTATAATTAAATAAATGTGTCATGGGGGGCCTGAACATCTTTCTTGCCAAATTTAAATCAATAAAACGCCAAAAACCAAGAAACCGTATTAATATTCGAAGACCAAAATAGCTGGGACTTACTGGATCAATTATTTATTGTAGAAAAATGGAAAATTTTATCCTGGAAAGCTGAAATTTACAGGAGAACTCTCATTATTTGTGCGTGAATATGGGGTCCCAAAATGTACAGGAACGGAATGTCTGGTCTTTTATTGTATATTTAAGTAAAAAGGATTATTTAATAAAAAAAATAAATAAAATACAATATAAAGGTTTGTATGACCTATAAAAAGGAATAAGAGAAATAAGAATCATTTATCTAGTGTTATGCTTGCTTTAGCTTTATAAAATGTATGGCTATCTCGCATCTAATTTAAAAATAACTCACATTTCGTGGATTATGGCTAGAAAGGCCTAAAAGCCAAAACAAAAAACTCACATTTGTTCATTAATGATCCACCCATGTTTATCAGGCCATGATTCTAAAGCATGCTCTTCTTTTTTATATTTACTTTTTAATAAGTTGTCATGAGTTACAGAAATAATTATAATCCTAGCCATTAATAGATTATTAATTTATTTTAAATTATCAGGTATTTCGTGAAAAAAATCAATAATTTTTTTAATATTTAGTTTTTTTATTTTGTTCAACAATGTTTGTGATTATTGATTAAAAGAAAATATTTATTTGAAAATTTATTAGTTGTGAGTTGAGAATGACCCCCTGAATAAAGTACGGAATTCTCGATTTGAGCAGGGACGGATCTAGCCAGACAGACTGGAATATTCCAGCAACATTGAAGTGGCAATATTGCAGCAGCATTGCAGTGGCAACATTGAAGTGTGAATAATATTTATTGCGTTAATATTAATATTAACTTTATAATATTAAAAAGATTCAAGCTAAGATTTGGGTCCGAGTGGTGTTATGTTTTCTCACCGCCAGCTTCGCTGTCATCAGTGTTCCCTCACCAGTAGCGCACAGTTACCCCATAGATTAAAGATATATTAAAGTTACCCCTTGTCGGCCGGAACTAATGTGTGTGAACTAGCCCCTATGTAGCCACTTGTACCTAGGCTTCAAGTAACTAGGTGACTCACCAAGCGAGTCGCCTTGTCTCTAGTCTTTTTTTTTTGTATCGAGGGTAGGTGGAAATCTTCAAAAGACACTGCTGGGCCTGTACCCAGCAGCGTGAGAGATTCCTACCCACTAAAACCACCTCCCGTTTTTCTTCACCCTCTTTCTTCCCATGGGACCACCGTCAGGTATTTCTTCGTGGGAGGGGGTGTAGCTCGAGGCTCCTCCTGGGAATGGATTAGTTTATTCCTCCTTCCCTCTGCTGTCTTAGCTTTTTGGTTACTATGGCTGCGAGGTTGGACACTGCCTTCCAGTAGTCCTCAGAGTCAAGCATGAGCCCAGTGATGTTCTCCGGAACGAGACAGTCCCCGAGCGCACACCGAAGACTTTCGCGTTCAATGAGGAAACGGCGACATGGCGAAGTAGACTTTCCGCTTAAACAGCTTCTGACGGGACACGGGTGCTTTCGAGCATATCTCTACCGATTCAAGTTGAACGAATCACCAATGTGTATGGGTTGTAAAACGACCCCAGAGGATGCAGAACATGTATTCTTTGATTGTCTCTAGTCTCCTAGTCGCCTCCGGTGTGGCCGTAGCCTTAGATTTATAGATATCCAGCATTTTCCATGACTGAGGATTCGGATCATACCCTCTTCGGAAAATGCTGGACATCTATAAATCTAAATGTTTTAACAAAAAGTGGTCCAAGTAAACGTTGAAGTCAACAAAATTTAATAGAGAATTAGATAGGAATCAAGTTTCTAGATTGAGTGGTTTTCATTTTATGAAGGAAAAATTGCAATTTTTTGCAAAAAATTGGAGTTTTTCAAAATTTCAACCTCATTGAGGCATGGGTTACCATTATCCAATTATGAAACTTTGTCGAAAGCTCCTTCCATGGGAAAATCGAAAAAAGTGCCAGTTATTGCGATTTTCGGAAACAGAAAAAATACGCCAATTTTCAACTAGCGCTTGAGCCCGAACGGTTGGTCGGAGAAAAAAACTAAATGATGAAATTTGTAGCAAATTTTATGACCTTTCATTTTATAAAGAAAAGTTATTTATGAAAAGTTGATAGTTTTCGAGTTATAAGAAAAAACCGCCAAAAAATGAGATTTTTTTACCTTTTTTGTTTTAGTTCTCACAAGCAGAGATTACCTGAGGTAGAGAGAGGTCATTTCATCCTTGTTAAGGTTTTGACCAGGTTTCCTTATTTCCTTAACACCTTATGGCAAATGTCGGGATGGCTAATGCGCCGCTTGCTCCTGGATCGGGTTTTTGTAGTATATAGTACCCCCCCCCCCAGAAACCACGCACCTCGCCCCCACCACTGCAATTAAGATTAAATTTGTCGAGGTCCAGACCTATTAGCTAGATCGTTTTCTCATCCTCAAAACTTGTTAATAGAGTTGGTTTCATCAAAATCGGTAGAGCCGTTTTCAAAATAGAACAAAGATACACATATTAAGGTGACCAACTATACTCATTTACTGAGTTTTGTACTCTTTTTTCACAAACCGTACTCTTTTCAAATCCTGTACTCTGAAAATACCTACTCATTTGTATAATTTTATACTCATTTGTATTTCTAATACATTTTTTTAGATTATTTTATTTCAATTTTATTAATTAAATATTTAAAATTATTTTGACAGAATTTGTAATGAAGGAAGTAAAAGATATTGTTATATTAATGACAATTTTCTCTTTGAAGAAATTCGAAGAGTAAATTTATATTTAAATGAAGAAAAATTGAAGAAATGGAACGATGAGAAAATATAACTTGACAAAAGATGGGTAGAAATCTTTCGGCATTTTAGAGTAGAACATATCCCACATGAAAATTTAAAAGTTTTAATAGAAATTTCCTTATGTTGTCCAGGCACTAATGCTGCTGTTGAAAGGGTATTTTCACTAGGGAATGATTATTGGAGCAGTGAGAAGTCGCAACTTTCTGTAAAAACATTATCTGCCGTCTTAACAGTCAACAAATTTAATATGCAAAATGAAAGTTGTTCGGATGTGGCTACATTATTAGACGAACATCCTCATTTAGCAAAAAATACACTCCGAAGAAAAATATGTTTTTAAAAGAAAATAAAGTTTTTATCGTTTTTTCTTCTTTTTTTTCACCTATGAAATACTTGCAAAGTGTACTCTTTTTGAACAAAAAATAGTTGGTCACCTTACAAATATATAAACAAATATATATACAATTTTTGCTAGTAGAGTAGATAAAGATTTATTTATTTATGCGTTCCGACTTAATTGAGAAATTTTGCTCATTAAAAAAAGTATTGGAAAAACTTCTCTATAAGGAGGTTTTCATTATTTAACGAATTTTCATTATAAATTATATAAATTCATATATTTTATTTTTAAACAAGTTGACGAATCGTTCAAAATGCAATAGAAATACGTCCCTTGATGGGGACCTCCTATAAATTGCCAAAGCGCCAGGGTTATCATCTTGTCTTCTGTCAAAATTGTTTTGAAAGTTCAATTGATCAATGAAACTAAATATTTTGCGTATTAATTTTTTTGAAAAAGAACGATAATGACTTAAACTCAAAGCTTGCTTGTATTATTTATGGCGAGATAAGTATTTCGTGCTAATTAAAAGAGAAATTGTGAAAGTTGTTGAACAATTGCAATTGCCAGTTGGGCATTTTACTTGGATTAAACGAAATAAAAATGTATATCATATGTTTAGTTTTAATTGTTATTTTTATTTTATGTAAAATCGATTTGAGAAAAATACATCTCTATTTTAAAAATTTAATTTTATTTAATCTTATTGGTACAAAAGCAATAATTGAAGATAAAAGATATGCCTCATCCAATATCAAACGTATGTTATTAAAAAACTGATAGACAAATATTATTGTAAATTATTTTAATTTATAATTGTAATATTTTAGTGAAGTATCAAAGAAATGGCGATATTGCTGTTGTAACTGGAGGATCCAGAGGAATTGGATTTGAAATTGTAAAATCTTTTCTGGAAATGAACATGACTGTTATTATTGGTGAGTTAACGGAAGAAGAAATCAATAGATATGTTCTTGTTTTATTTTACTAGGCTTTAGAATATTTAAATTAATTTTAAACTATTCTCAAACGCCTCCCAATCGATCACAAAACCAAGGGTCGAAAATAATTTTTTCTCTTTGCCCCGGGGCGATCGATTGGGAGGCGTTTGAGAATAGTTTAAAACATAGTCAGGCCCCTACAGAGCTGATAAAAATTAACGAGGAAGAGATTAAAGAAATTCCATAATTCATATAGACATTAGGTATTAGCTTGGGTTCAGGGATCAGTGGCCGAGAGGATAAGAGCCTATTTTCTTTAAATTATTTAAACAATTAATGTTCAATCAACTAACGGTATTGGGTTTGGTGAGCTGATGGGGGTTTTTGGTTTTGGGGGAGCAATGATGGTAGCCTTTTGGCGCAAACACCTGCTAACCACTTTGTTGAGCCTGGAATTTACGGTTTTGGGTTTGTTTCTGTGAGTAAGTTAGGGTTTAGTCCTAAGCAAGGGGAGAATTTTTTTCAGAATCGTATTTTTAGCGTTATCTGTTTGTGAGGGGAGATTGGGCTTGGCAATTTTAATTACCATAGTACGAGCTCAAACCGTCTAACCTGTGCCAGCCCCTCTGTCAACCATACTTCCAGAAAGCAAAAGTATAAGAGAAGGGGGTAATAGTCAAAAACTCATGTTATTTATTCGAGGAAAAGCCATATCGGGGCTAAGATTCTTCATGGAGAATTTAAACTGTTGGTGGGAGAAGCGACCCCTGGAATGACGTTGCTGTTTGTGGGTTTATTTGATTTCATTTTGGTCAATAATTTTTTAGGGTTGTTCCCCTACGTGTTTACTGGGACCAGCCACTTGGTGGTTACACTAACTTTGGGTTTACCCTTGTGGTTGAGAGGTTCTTATAAAGGCGTCGCAGCGCACATGCGAAGATCCCGGGTTCGAATCCCGGCTGATCCTTTTGTCTATAATAAAAAAATATTTTCTTCGTTCCCTAATTTAATTAATAATTGTCTTTCGACGAGGCCTCGTTGTGATTGCGCCCTGGGGCAAAGAGAAAAAATTATTTTCGACCCTGTTTGTGATCGATTAGGAGGCGTTTGAGAATAGTTTAAAACATAGTCGGGCTACTACAGAGCTGATAAAAATGAACGAGGAAGAGATTAAAGAAATTCCATAATTCATATAGACATTAGGAATTAGCTTGAGTTCAGGGATCAGTGGCCGATATATAGGTAAATGTATGTGTTCTTTTATTTTTTCACAGACACACATGCCTATTGAATGTAAGCGAATCAAAAAAGATCACATTCTATAGAAAGTGTTTTATCAATCTAGATGCCTACCTTTGCACTTGGATGTTAATTGCTTAGTATATTATCAAAAATTCTTTTTAAATAATACATTCCAATAAAAACTCACTTTTTACATCACAAATTAGTAAAAATATGAGAGAATAATCGCAGGCTAAATGCGTTCTGTTTAAGAGTGACGGCCATATTGAAATGATGCTGTATTGTTGACGCTCATTGTTTCAATTATTCAAATTCAAATTTAAATAATGGGGGTCGGGTAGGCTAGGCGGTAGCATGTCAGCCGCTAACCAAGAGGACCCTAGTTCGAATCCGGCTCGAGGCATCCGGCTAAAATCTGACCCCGAGGTAGAGACAAATTTAAAAATAAAAATAAATAGTATCGTAAATGGCTTATGGCTACCATGGCCGAAAAAGCCAAAAAAAAAAAAAAATTTAAATAATAAGAGAATAGAATGGTAGTATTCAATTAAAAACGTACACTTATAAAAAATTGTAAATTTACTATATGTTTACAATACAAATATGAAATCTACAAGATTGAGTATAGTAAAAAAAAATACTATATTATAGATGAGAGAATAAGAGCTTAGGTTCTTATAAAGGCGTCGCAGCGTACGTGCAAAGATCCCGGGTTCGAATCCCGGCTGATCCTTTTGTCTATAATATAAAAATCTTTTCTTCGTTCCCTAATTTATTTAAACTAATTTCATTCAATAATCTCATAAATTAATCAAATGGTATCTGCACCTTACGGTTTTCACTTACAAGCTCCTCTTTGAAATAAACCTCTTACCAATTTCCCCCTTTCAATAAAAAGTGCCTGGATCACCGAGCGATGCTCGGTAACTTTTTCCCTCTAAATAGCTTAAGTTTCGAATTTCAAGGCTCTGCGACTTACCGAAGACGATATATGAATAATTAAAATATTTATTTTACGACAGTCCTAAAATTGCTGTAGGTACTTATCAAGTGTCATGAGTAGAGACCGGATTCCTATGCAATTGCATATTTTGTTTGCCGCTATATACGACCCAGGAGATCAATTATCTATCCGAATCATGCATCTAGGATACTGTGCGTTAAATTCTATACTGCATATTTTTGCATATTTGAGTAATATTGCATAAAATTGCATATTTGAAGGATATTGCATAAAATTGGAAAATGAAAGGATTTTTACAAATACATATGTTTCAAAACTAACTTTTCGGATTATTTTTGAGATCCTTTGTTAATTATTTCTTTATTATTATTTTTTTTTAATGGTCTATATCCCTTATTGGCCATTGAGTGTGTGTGTGTGTGTGTGTGGAAGTGTGTGTAAATTAGAGTAGAGATCAGATTATAGCAGGTCAAATATTTTTTTTTGTTAGTTTATTATTTGTACGTCAATAAGAAAAGCTTATATATATATCCGCGATTCTTTTACGGATGACTCCGGGTATCGCATCCCGCTTTCCACCTCTCTCTATCATTCCAATCTCCCTCGTGTGGTCTCCGGGCATTCATCGCACTCAGCACGTCTTGATGCCAGGTCCTTGGGGGTCGAAAAGCTTATTAATATGAAAAAAATAAAAGAAATACAATACAATCGTGTCTGTTAAATAAAACTACCCCTGTATTTTTTTTTGTTCACATTTTTTGAAACATTATTATATTTATTATGTTGATTTTATTCAAGTGCACCTATTATTTCTTTGAGTTTAAAGATTTTTTAATATATTAAATGTAATGAGAATTTTGTGCATTTTTTTCCTCAATAATAGTACATATTTGACACTTGCTGTTTATAGCTTACTTTATCATTTTATTCCTTTCATAGCATTCCTTCAAATATATAATCTTTTTGTCTTCAATTTTAATTTTTTAGTGCATAAAAAAATTTATTTTGCCATCTTTTACTGCATATATTTGCATATTTCAACGTATTCTGCATATTACTTGCATATTTCAGGATTTTTAACTGCGTATTTTATGGCATACTTTGGCACTTTTTACTGAATAAAAATCCGGTCTCTAGTCATGTATAGATTTTAATCCGATTGAAATATAGAAAGGGGGTGTAAATTAGGAGTGTTGTAAAATAAATATTTTAATCATTCGCTAAGTTGCAGAGCCTTGAAATTTGAAACTTAAGCTATTTAGAGGCAAAAAGTTACCTGCTCCAGGCACCTTTAATTAAAAAAAATGGACTTCATAGGACTTGTGATACTTATTGAACACAGCGATTTTCTAAAAATCGTAGTGATTCTTTATAAGAAAAAATTAAAAACCACCCCAATTTCCAGGGGTATAAACGGAATGTCGATGTGAACCAAATGCTGACTGATTCCTAGCTTAAGTCTTAAATTTCCTACTCTCTGCCTTACAGATGATGAGATATAGAAGTGCTTTACCAATTTTCCCCTTTCAAACTATTCCCCCTCAAAGTGTTTCAATCGAGATAAAAATAAAAAAATACAAATCACAGAATATGGGATGTATGGGTTCTGTATTTAAAAATAATAGATATTTAGTGATTGATCAAAGAACTAAAATTTGGGTAAAACGAATCTGGTGGTTCTATTTTTTTATTTTCTAGATAAATAAGGATTTAAGGGTTAATAATGTTCTTTGACCTAGTGATCAATAGCAGTGTTCCGCAAAGTGTGTGCCGCGACACACTGGTGTACCGTGGTCATTAGATGGTGTGTCGCGGAAAAAAGTCAAGTTTTGTTAAGATAATGCACCTACACATAGCTGAGAGTTATGTGAGCAGTCTTATCAACGATTCCTCCAAATTTTGATCGGCTGTGCTTAGTTAAGCAGGCTCACATTTCTCATCAAATATTTTTTCCTATTATATTGATTATAATAATAAATAAATATTAAATAAACATTGTTTTTTTCTTTGGTGTTCCTCTAAAATTTCTTGATTTGGTAGGTGTACCTTGAACATAAAAAGATTGCGGAACACTGATCTATAGTATCAAGAAAAAGAGCTATTAAAAATAATGTTTCCGAATAACTTGAGATAAAGTTTTTAACAAAGACTTCGATAAATATTTGAATGGACAAACTGACTTATCAGTCCATTTAGGGTTTGTTTCAAGGAATTGTTAGAAATCTAGGTAGATTCGAAAAATAAAAACCCCGCCCATAATTTCGTTGAAAATTATTTATAATTGAATATAGGACATTCAGACTTAGATTTTTATAAATTTGATGTTATACTAACTTCTTTTTCTCTAAATATTTTTAGCCCGCTTTCTTTACTAGTATTGGGAATTCATAAATCACGCCCTTTATTTAAACTATTTAAAGTAACAATAATTCCAAAAGTAGTCAATTTTTTTGAGTTAAAGTATTTAGTAAATATGTATTCTCATATGTAAATTCTTGCTAAACCTATCTGTAACAGCTAGTTGAATATTTTGTTTTCTTAAAATCTATAATTAATATATTTCATTTTTAGGATGCAGGAATTTATTGACTGCTGAAAAAGCTGTTAAATCCATTAGAGAAATGGGCATAATTGGAGGAAATGCAGAATGTATACATTTAGATACTTCATCATTAAATTCAGTAAGAAAATTCGCTGATACTGTTAAAACAAAATATGAATTTATTCATATTTTAGTTAATAATGGTAAATATTTAATTAATTTTTTTATTTTTAATATACTTTCTTTTTCTTTAAGGACGTTCCCTAATATAGCTCACATACAGTTCGCTCTTTCCCCTACTCTGTCACATCCGCAGAAAGGCAAAAATATTTTCACTGCGTCGTTTCTTGGATCTGGCAACATTGCATTCTTACCGACGCTAAAAGACAAAGAATAAAAAAACACTTCATGAAACAGCTCAATGCAAAATTCCAGATGAGAACAGTATAGTTAGGTTGAGAGAATTAGCTAAAAATCTCAAATGCACCAGCTGCAGAAGTTTTTTAGATATGGAAAAATTGAGTGATTTTAGTGCGACGTTGCCAAGTCGCCATCTCTCACTTGCCATGCCATGAGAGAAAAAATGAAAACCATCAAAAGTACCTAACTTTTAACATTTTTCATACAAAACGAATACCGCTTGATACAATTATTTTAACAGGAAAATATTTGTTATATCTTCAGTTAATGATTCTCAGTTTTTCAAAATAATTTCAAGAAAATTACGATTGTTATTTAATGAAACAGTCGCTTTAACATCAATCGGGATAGGGTTCGCGTGTTAAATATGCAAATTTCAATGGTCAATATTTATAAATTTAGTGCCGCAAGGACTATTGAAAAAATTTCTACGTATAAAGGACACTTATAAATATATTATCAATATGTGTATTCAAAGTTTTAAAAGGATTGCAAGAAAATCGACTTATTAGGGAACGTCCTTAAAGTAGTTATGTTGTCGCTTAAGAAATTTTTTATTTGGGATCTAATAAAAGTTGTACAAAATATTATTCATTTTGAACCATAACTTTCCTATAAAATTAATCAAGAAATGAAATAGTAGCAAATGTACAAATAGGGTGTATATCACGCTTAGATTAACTTGAAAAAAATAGTTTTAATTTTGATGATGTTTTTCTAGCTGGAATATTATTTTGTCCTTTTAATTTAACTGAAGATGGATTTGAATATACATTTTCTACAAACTATTTGGGACATGCTCTATTAACTCATTTACTTCTTCCAAATTTAATAAAAGCAGGCGAAGCACGATATATGAATTCTAGAGTGATTAATGTATCATCTGTTATATATGAAATTGGATCGATCAACCTTCAAAATATTAATTTAATGTAAGTATATAAAAATATAAGTGTCGTATACCAATATTTATTTTAAAATGGGGACAATTGCAAATTTTGTTATTAAAATGGAGCTACGAAATGAGTTAAAAAGGCAAACTAAAATAGTAGAATTTTTAAAACAAACTTATTTGAAAACCGAAAATCAATTAAGCATCGCATTTTCAAAAACTTATTTGAAAACACCCTGAATGATTTATGGAATAGACAATTCACTACTGAAGAAAAATGTTCTTATAAATCATTTATAAAAAATTCAAAAATAAAAAAGTTATTAAGGTACTAGATGAAACAATAGATGAGCCTCAAGATTCTACGTAACACTATCATTCTATTGATAATTCTAGTATAATCATCTGTTGGTTTATATGGTATCTTAATAGTTCAATTACTTCTTTATTTCTTAATTTTTTGTTATGATGTATAAGAACTAGGCCGGATTTAGAGATAAGTACACCTAGGCACGGGCATAAAAATTCAATTACTTTGCTTATTTAACAGACTTCGTTGCTCCAATAAAGGCGAGTCCATAAAATACGTACGAAACAAAGGGGGCGGGGGTGGGGGGCATACCCCTACCTAGTATTATAATATGTAAGGAGGGAGGTCAGGGTAAACTAGACGTCACATTGATACATTTCAGAGAGATATTCTTTTAACAACCATATTCACAAAACCTATTTTCTTTTAAAATATAATTGTATTACTGAAATTTATACAAATTTTCATTCATTTTTTTTAAGAAAGGAGGGAGTATCATGGAGTAATTAATTATAGCTACTTATAAATAAGGGGATCTACAAATATGTTATGAGTTATGACAAGAGATAAGAGAGGGATCGAAAATGACTGGATTTAGCGTGGTGTATTTTATAAAAGGCCTCTAATAGCAATATGGCCACTTGAAAATTTTCACCCAGTATAGGCAGCTGCTCAGGCAGACAGGACTTTTTTTTTAAGGGCCTCCACATCTCCCCTTATAGCCCTCCGATCCTCCCACTCAGGATCCGGTTGAGTGGCTCATGGTGTGGCCACAGCAGAACGGTGTGAAACCTTAGTATGCTGCGACCAAGAATATAATAATAATAATAACACAAAATAAAAAAAGGGAATACCGCATGTCGTCCAAACAATAAAAATAAATAAATAAATACATTGGGAAGAATAAATAAAACAAAAAATAAATAGTTAGAATATGTCACTGGGTTTGAAGAAATTGTTGTTAAATTATTTAAAAATAAATAATTTAAAAAACAGATAAATAAATAAGTAGACAGGAAGTTGCTGTAGTCAAGGAATAAAAAAATAAATAAATAGGCAGGGTACCGCCATGGTCAAGAAAAATAAATATTTCACTGGGAATATAGGTTACTGGGTAAGTGCAAAAACTGTCAAATACATTAATAAACCCTATGATTATTTTGGGTTGCGACACTATAAAAATGGTTAAAATTTAATAATTTTTCCATGGGTGGTTCAATCCGAAAGAATTCTGCAACAACCTTGCTCAGGCCCCATGAAAAACTAGTTATTACACTAAAATACACACTATATTTAATATTTATACACACTATATTTAATATTTATACACACTATATTTAATATTTATATTAAATTTCAGAGATAATTATTCACCAGATATTGCTTATGCTCAATCAAAATTGGCTCAGCTTTTATTCACAATAACTTTAAATGAGAAATTAAAATATAAAAATGCCCCTGTTCAAGTACATGCTGTTCATCCTGGAATTGTCAATTCTAATTTATTTGAAAAAACATGGCTAAAATCAACCTGGTTGACTAAATTAATATTTAAGGTAAATATAATATATTATTTTGTCTTCTGGTGGCCCACTGGTTTTTAACATCTATTTAATATAATTCACACTTTGAAATTTTTTTCTAGAGCCCCGAAGAAGGAGCAAGATCTATCATATTCGCAAGTTTACACTATACATTAGAAGATAAAGCTGGGAATTATATATCAAATTGCCAAGTTTTTGAAACTACTAAAGTGGCCAAAGACAAAATTGTTCAAGAAAGTCTCTGGAATTTAACTCTTGAGATGCTCAAAATTCAAAATTTTGGAAATGTTTTATAAAGAAACTCATATTGATTCATACTTTTTTTCTAATTAAAATACTCATTGATAAGATATAGATATAAATGATATTCACTCTTTATCTTTAAGAGTATTAATGAAAATAATTATATAAGTATTATCAGAGAAAGGCGAAATTTAAAAAAAAGTATTTTTGATATAAAATACTTCAGAAAGAAGTATTTTAGATACAAGATACTTAAAAAAGTTATAAATATATTGTCAAATTGAAAGTTTTTGTGCCGAGGGTAGCAGAATTTTTATATATTGAAGGAGTGTGTCTTCTGCTGGAATTATAAAGTTTATTTATAACGATCGTTATAAATAAACAATTGGATGTTGATGAGGGCAGTCCACGGTGGTTGTGAAAAATAAGACTATAGAGGTTTTATTAATTTACATTTATTTGTTAAACCGACGTTTCGGAGATTTATTCTCTCCTTCTTCAGGGTCTATATAATTGAGGGGAAGACGAACATTAATTAGTATTGGGATTTTCACATGTCATTCATAATATAAAACAAAATAATATACACAAAACAAAAATAATAATCATAAATCTACTTACAACAAAAAGTCAATGAAAGTAGTTCAAATCATAATTACTTTCTGTCTCCTTTGACAATGCCAAAAAAACATTATAAAAAATTTTCATCTCGAATAGAAATAAAGTAAAAAGCAATTGATGATCAATATGTTAATGAGATATATATAAATGAATGAATGTATAACATGTCCCCACCAATCATAGGATGCGCAGAATATCGTTGCGCATATCGGTATAGTTGTTGGTTTTTTTTTTTATTTATATTACAATTATTTACACATTTATAAATATGGTCATTATCAGTCCCAAAATTTAACAAAATTATATACAAAGTTCTTTTTTTTCCTTTTAAAAAACATAGTTCGAAACGTCATTAATATATTTACATATTATTCATATTTTTTTTTAATTAAATTCGTCACATGAGTTTTAAATTATTAATTATGCCATCCCAGCAAATACTCAGGTCCATCACGTCGGATCTGTAATTTACTGCGCGCGATAAGAGATTTTTAATTGCAATCATTTCCAGGATTTTTCGTTTAAAATAATTATTTTCCTGGAAAATGATATTAAATTCGTTGAAATTAAATTTATGATTTTTTTCTTGGGCGTGAATCGCGAGGGCTGTATTATTTTTATTCGTTTTTGAGATGGACAGTTCGTGTTCACGTAATCTCTCACTTGCTTTTCGTTTAGTTTGCCAGTTTTTAAAAGGAAAGAAAAAGAACTTTGTATATAATTTTGTTAAATTTTGGGACTGATAATGACCATATTTATAAATGTGTAAATGATTGTAATATAAATAAAAAAACCCAACAACTATACCGATATGCGCAGCGATATTCTGCGCATCCTATGATTGGTGGGGACATGTTATACATTCATTCATTTATATATATCTCATTAACATATTGATCATCAATTGCTTTTTACTTTATTTCTATTCGAGATGAAAAATTTTTATAATGTTTTTTTGGCATTGTCAAAGGAGACAGAAAGTAATTATGTTTTGAACTACTTTCATTGACTTTTTGTTGTAAGTAGATTTATGATTATTATTTTTGTTTTGTGTATATTATTTTGTTTTATATTATGAATGACATGTGAAAATCCCAATACTAATTAATGTTCGTCTTCCCCTCAATTATATAGACCCTGAAGAGGGAGAGAATAAATCTCCGAAACGTCGGTTTAACAAATAAATGTAAAATAATAAAACCTCTATAGTCTTATTTTTTACAACCACCGTGGACTGCTTTCATCAACATCCAATTGCATATTTATACCAGTCCGTCTCCTAAAGAAAAACTCTATCAGTTATAAATAAAATTTATAATTCCAGCAGAAGACACACTTTTATTGTCTCCTTTAAAATATTTTGTCGATGTTTTCGTTAGATACACTTATTCGGCGAGGCTAGGACCTGAAAGGCTCTAGTGCCACTGATAATGATGATGATTCACAAAATTGACAACGTGCTTTTACTCTTCCATCGATTTCTTCCTAGAAAGTAATTCTCCAAATTAAAAAAAAATCTTTTTTGCTAAAATACTAGGAAAAATGTCTTTTCAATACAAAATACAAATTACTAGGAAAAGGAGAATTTTTATACAAAATACAAAAATATCGAAAATACAAGTATTTAAAATAAGTATTCTCGATACTAAAGTAAAGAAATTTTTTTTTTAATATAAAATACTAGGTGGGTTTCACATATAAATAAGATCAGATGCTTGTTTAGCACGACTCAATATATATTTCCGGGGTATAAGCCCATCTTCAGGAGTTCACAAAGGACACTCAAAATACTCAAGAGTCCTTTGTGAACTCCTGAAGATGAGCTTATACCCCGAAATATGTGTAGAGATAGTTGTATGTCGGCTGGTAAACTCTTTTAAACGTTGACAAAGGCAACCGTAAAATTCACCTTGTGCCCGGCGGATGGCCAATCAGATGAAAGTGTCTGTCATCTGATTGGTCATCCCACTGGGCACAATGTGAATTTTGAGGTTTTACCCTTTGTCAACGTTTAAAGGGACTTTGCCAACCGACATACAACTGGCCCTAAGACATGGTAAACAAGCATCTGTTCACAAAGAAATCTGAGTATTTTGAGTGTCCTTTGTGAACTCCTGAAGATGGGCTTATACCCCGAAATATATATTGAGTCGTGCTAAACAAGCATCTGATCTTTTATTTATGTGAAACCTACCTAGTATTTTATATTTTAAAATTTTTTTGAAAAAGTTCCAAAAAAAAAAAACATTTTTCAAAAAATTTTCTTTACTTTGTTTAATATGTTTCACCAAGAACCTACACCATTCTCCCTTAACAAAATTCTCGATAGTGCCAATCTCTGGATATTACTAATATTTTGCCAGTACCGGCAATGGCTAGGGTATAGGTGAGTTGCAATTAATTTAGATATAGCAAGTTGCAACTTTCAGTATCTTCTTTTAGGCCTCGCTACTACATTCTAGTGTAACGAAAGTAACTTGATTGTCCCAATTGTGCTGCGATAAGCCAATAGATCATTTTTATTTTAGGCCACCCACTTAAAAACTAACCACTTTACTTTAACGGGATCTATGGGATCGGGTGTATTCATTATGCCAAAGTGGAAGGCTGAATTAATTTTATAAATAAGAATATATACCTATGTGTAATTTAAGATTAAAGATTTAATCAAGCCAGATTCTATCTTGAGTGCCAATGAGTTTTGGAATTCGGTATTTCGCTCAAATGAAGCTTTAGGCTGATTTTATTTACAAAAATGTTATTTCATGATATTATCTATTGAAAAGTATAATAAGGGATTAATTCTAGAAAATGAAATTCCCTTCTAGCTTCTAGTCGCCCTAATTTTCTAGAAGTCCAAGAGATAATTATTTTTTAAATTTTTTCTATAATTAGGAGTAATGATAATGGATAATAAATAGCAATGAATAAGCCTGATAACAGTATTAGAAAGATTTGCTAACATTTTAGGGATTTAGTCATTTGAATCAAGTTATTAGATCATTGATGTGTTTTTATAAACAAGATAATAAGAAATAAAAGGGGGAGGGGGGAGGTCAGGTTGGTCGAGTGGATAACGCGGGTTCAAGCCCGACTCGCTGCAATCCGACTTAATCTGATCTCTACATAAATGAGAAAAAATTAATTAAAATAGAGTATCGTAAAATGGCTAAAATGCCAAGAAAAAATAAATAAATCAAAGGAATATAGATTCTTTTAAAATAATTAAAACATTTTAATTATGTATATTATAATAGAAATCAAAGAATAAAATAAATCTAATGTATATTAACATTAAAATCCTGGTTCCCAGGAAGTTTTCTGTTTAATTTGTTTAATTGCATAACATATAACCTCGTCCCCGGGTTCGAATTCTATTTTAGAATCAAAGCTCAAACCACATTCCGATTCTTTCTTGATAGAATCTACTTCATTTTTCACATGCTTTAGAGATTTAACTGGACCTTAAATAATAAAATTAAAATATATTACATAATTTTAAAGTAAATATAAATATTTATTATTTTTTACCTTGAAATAAAATTATATTATTTCTTAATACTTTAAAAAGGGCCGATTTTTTTAATATTCCTTCAGAACATCGACATCCAGCAACAGGAATTTTCCTTTTTCCTTGAGAAATTTCAAAATATTTTAAAACAACAGCTTTTCCTAAAAATATAAATATTTATTTTTTATTTATTTATTTATTTATTTATTGTATATATAGAATTATAGAAAATTCAATACAAGAATTAAGTACAAATAAGTAGAATTGTGAACAAATATAACAATAAACTATCCCCCCCTCCCCTCATTCATTTATAATAAATGAACGGAGACGCAGAGCACCATCAATAAAATTGTATAAGCTTCTCAACTTTTGTAAGCTCAAAGGCCTCAAAATATCCCAAAATCTTCAGCATTCTCAATAGAATCCCATAAATAGACTTCCCTCAACGCATTGTATATCGGGCATACATTTAAAATATGAAATAAATAAAAATATAAATATTATAATGACTATTACAATCAAAATTATTAATAATGTTTCAAGCTTCACTTCGAAAATTTGCCAAGTCGCCAAAATTTGCGAGAATTAAAATCTTTTGTTTAATATTTGTCTGTTCTTCCTTATTGGTAGAGACTGGATTTTTATGCAGTAAAAACTGCCAAAATATGCCATAAAATATGCAGTTCAAATTGATGACTAATATGCAGAATAGGTTGAAATATGCAAATATATGCAGTAAAAGATGGCAAAATAATTTTTTTTATGCACTAAAAAATTAAAATTGAATACAAAAAGACTATATAATTGAAGGAGTGCTATAAAAGAAATAAAACCATGTGTCAAATATGTACTTTTATTGCGTAAAAAATTGCACAAAATTCTTTTTAGAAATATTTTATTTTTTTTATTTATTTATTGTCACCGGGAACAGCTCAATTAGACAGCACATCAGTAAAGTGTTAGTAGTGTTAGTGAGGGAGCCGAGGTTTAGCCGGTCGAAATTTTATATGCTAGCAAGGCTCGAACTCGGGCCTCCTGCTTGAACATCGTCATAAATAAACATAATAAATATAATAATGTTTCAAAAAATGTGAACTAAAAAATACGGGGGGGGGGGGGTAGTTTTATTTAACAGACACGATTGTATTATACTCCTTTTATTTATTTATTTTATATTAACAAGCTTTTCATATTGACGTACCTACAAATAATAAACTAATAAAATAATGCAAATATTTGACCGGCTCTGATCCCTACACTAATTTACACACACAAACACTCAATGGCCAAAATCGGCTATAGTTACCGAAGGCCTTTAAAAAATAATGTCCCCCTGTTTTATTTCTTCATTTTTTTCATTCTTTCTCAGAAAATTTACTTTTAAAAAATCTGTATTTGCCCAAAAAATCCTCCAAATATGCAATTTTATGCAATATTCTTCAAATATGCAATTTTATGCAATATTACTCAAATATGCAAAAATATGCAGTATAAAATTTAACCCACAGTATCCTAGATGCATGATTCGGATAGATAATTGATCCCCTGGGTCGTATGTGGCGGCAAACAAAATATGCAATTGCATAGGAATCCGGTCTCTACTTATTGGGTATAAATAAATAAAAAAAATGCCAAAGGGAATAAAGTGAATTCGCGTAAATGAAGGGATACATTATTCAATAAAGACATGTTTAAGGCTGATTCACACATCTGTCGTCCAGTTGCAAAGGGGGATATGTTCTATAATTCAGATTTGATACTTTGATGGTTGAGTTGTTTATCGAAAGAAGTTTCGGCTAAAACCAACTAGAGATTGCACATTTAGAATGAGAAAATCTCATCAGAATGCACTACGTTTTGACACCTATTTCTGGCGTCGAAGTGACGTGCATTCTGGTGAAATTTTGAAGGTTTTAGAGGAAACTTCTCTTTCGATATCTAAAAATATATCCACCATTTTATTAGCTCTCAATAGAGGTTCAATATATTCTATTAAAACTGTTGCAATAGCAACAGAAATTTCTTGAAATCACTTTTGAATTCAGATGCAAAATGTTCTCTAGAATTCAAAGTTCTTTTAACAAAGATGTGTGCCAAACTTAGAATATATTATTTGCTTTTACAAGTATACAATTTAAAAAAAAAATGTCTATTGTTTATATCAATTGCATCCTAAGTAAAAAATTGATGAAATCGAAGATGAGCCCCGGACTGCCGTGTTTGTTTTAAGGTAGTTGTTTCGCGACAATACTAGCAAAAAGTTAATGCTAGAGTATATAGAATAGATAATAAGGATTCATAATTCATAAGCCTAAAACTTTTTGCTGTTTATGTACTATTAATAGCCAATCCCGTGCTCGTTTGACAAATCTGGCAACACTGTACGAGCTTGTATATATTATATCATAGAAATATCAGATAAAGTACATTATAAAGGGAGATTTATATAACAAAAAGTTCTTAAAAAGCGATTGAAAGCTGTTGCGACAATGGATGAAGCGAAAAAACGTCCAAAAAAGTACTAAAGTTAATCCACTTTTTAGGTTAAATAAATGCGTTGTTGCCAGCTTGTTTTTAGTGTAAATTTTTCATTATTTATTCATTATTATCTCAGAAACTGTGTTGTAACTATGAATTGTTCAATATTGGTTTAGTTTTTATAACAAGCCCGGTAGAACATGAAATTATATAAAATAACACAGAAGATATGATTTATTAAAAAAAAATTTTTATACGAAAGATCAATACATATGACATTAACAATTGAAAAAATATTTCGGACGTATGGCCGACGCGGCTTTTTCTGACGTAGTGTATTCTGGACGTTGAATTTTTATCACAAAATTGTGTTCAGTTCCAGTTTCAATCTCTGGGGGTCATAGGGAGTTGGCGAAAGCGCTGGTTAGGTTTTTATCCAATTTGAAAGCGTAGGGGTGCTAAGCGTTCAAAAACCGCGTATTTCTCGCAAAGAGGACTTTAGGGGGGATAATTGATTTCAGCTCGACTGAACAGACACTATCTATGTGTGAAAACCGCGTATTTCTCGCAAAGAGGACTTTAGGGGGGATAATTGATTTCAGCTCGACTGAACAGACACTATCTATGTGTGAATCAGCCTTTATATGTATTATTTATATAAGAAATATCTTACTCATTAATAAAATAAAATATTAAATACCTAAAATTTCTTCGGCCTTTTTAACAGGCAGTTGCGAATTGATTTCTTCTTTTAAATCATCAATCATTTTGTAAATAACATTGAAATTTTTCATTTTTATTTTATTTTTTTTTATTTCATCAATAATTTCTGGACTATTATTTACATTAAACCCGTAAATTATTGCTAAAAAATATAAAAATTATATATTTACTTTAATCATTTTTTGTAAAAGTTTTTGCACACTTCCCAGATAGATTGCTTCGATCTCAGTTTATGGCCTTGTAGTCATATAACAAGACCCTTTTCTAAGCGAAAGTATAGCGGAGTGTTTGCGGAAACTTTTGCAAAGTATTATATATTTATTAAGTTAATTATTCTTTTAAATTAATACCTTCAGTTGTTTTTGCTAATTGAATATCAGTTGGATTAATTTTGCCAGGTCCATAATGCACGAGATTTAAAGCGCAATTTGAATTATCATCATAGGTTTCAATAACATCAAGAATAGCTTCAACACTTCCAATGACGTCACCTATTGAAATATACAACAAAATATATGTATTGGTATTTAAATTGTAAAATATGTATAGATAAATTTAAAATAAAATAAATTATACAAATGCAAATTCACAAAAGTTTTAATAAGGATAATTTTTGGAGGTTTGAAATTTACCATCCAGTTTAATAAATATTTTGAATAGAGTAATATATTCCATAAACATAAAAAAAAATTGATTCCTTAATCCGATAATTAAGGTAGTTCTTTCACAAATGCAAAAATTCAAGAAGTCTTCGAAACTTAGAATATAAGTCATCAAAAGCCGAGGGGTGATCCGCGATTGGAAGTAGGTGTACACCTCTTTGGAAGTATTTTGGAAGTACTTGGAAATATTTGGAAGTACAAGTGGAAGTAGGTGTCGCGCTTCACCCCTCGTTAAAAGCATAATAAACACACTGTTAAATTTGAAGAAGATTTACCACACCAAACATGAAATAATTGCAATTAAAAATGAAATTGGGAAAGGGTAGAAAAATGATCATTATTTTATTTTTTTCATTGAAGAACTTTCACCAGCTTGATGAAAAACTAATATTTGTTAGAATAATATATTCGGAGTAACTTAAAAAAAAATTGAAATTATTTACCTCGTAGTTTTAATAAAAAATAAAATAAACAAACATGTTTGGGCGATTATTTTTAGTAGAGGGGATATAAGAACAATCGCTTGGAAACGATCCATTCATAAAGAGGATATAGTAGTGTGAGAAGTACAGTCACGTTAAAAAAACATAACCTAAAATTTTAGCACCGTTATGTATAGAGTGGTTACGAGGCTAAAACTTTTTGTATGGATTGTCGCGAAAGAACTACTTTAAAATATCAAGAATTAAAAAGCAGCAATTTGTAAATATTATAGTCAGAAAAAAAATGTCTCTAACCAGAGTTGAACCAGGGACCTTTTAATTAATTCCCTTGACAGGCGCTTAGATTACAGCCTTGATAATCATGAATAATCCTGTCATAGATTTGTTTAGATATAAAAAACGATTATATCTTACAAAATACATAAAATAGCAAAATCTTTTTCATTTGAAGTTGTTAAGAAGAGAATAAACATAATTATTTCATAATTTTAAGGAGTGCTTTGGGAATCCCGTTAGCTTAAAATACCATCTAACTTAGTCAGGTACTGAGTAAGTAGATTAAATTACGTAAATTAGATAAAATAATCGTGTAAAATGGTATTTTGACGTCCTGGTAAACTCATTTTAAGGTAGTTGTTTCACGACAATACTAGCAAAAAGTTATTGTTAAAGTATAAAGAACAGACAATAAGGATTCATAATTCATAAGCCCAAAACTTTTTGCTGTTTATGTACCACTACTAGCCAATCCAGTGATCGTTTGACAAATCTGGCAACACTGTCCGAACTTGTATATATTATATCAGATAAAGCACATTATAGAACAAAAAGTTGAAAGCTGTTGCGACAATGGCTGAAGGGAAAAAACGCCAAAAACATTACTAAAGTTAACCCACTTTTTAGGTTAAATAAATGTGTTGTTGCCAGCTTGTTTTCAGTGTAAATTTTTCAGTATTTATTCATATTATCTCAGAAACTGTGTTGTAACTATGAATTAAAATTTTCTTAAAAAATGTATTAGTTATTGTTTAATGTTGGTTTAGTTTTTTACGAGGGATGAACCGCGACCTAATATCGTGTACACCTACTTCCACTTTAATTTCCAAGTAGAAGACAATAGATGAAGGGGCATTATCTAATGAATTTCAAAATCATTCCACATAATTCCAAAGACGTGTACATCTAATTCCAATCGTGCTTAACCCCTCGGTTTTTTTATAACAATGGTAAGAAGAGTTTCTTAAATATAATTAAATATGTATGTAAACTTTCCGATATCGCGTATAGTGCAATATATAAGAGTCTGAAAAACTCTATCTTTGGAATTTAATATCTACGGAACTACCATATATTGTTCTATAAATTTCGTTTTGCCACCAATCGATGCAGAAGTTTTTAAATAATAATCTGTCAAAATTTCAAAAGAATCCTAAGAAAACCCATATGGTGAAACAACTAACTTAAAGTGAATTAAATTTAAAGAAATTCAGCTACATAATAAGATCTTTACACGAATATTTCATATAAAATAAAATGTATTTTTCTTTATTTTTGACCCCACAAAAAATTCGACCTTCTTCAAAATAATCATCCAACTAATATTTTAATACGATTTGTGATTTCGGGGAAAATAAATACATAGCTAAATTGCAAGTTTGTGTATATATATATATATATATATATATATATATATATATATAATTTAATTTATATATTATATATATAATATATATATAATTTAATTTATATTGCTATGACAGACGGAGTATACCGACACTAATAGGGTTCTGATTTACGTTTTTTGTAACGCGAAATCCTAAAAAAATTTATATAGATAGAAAGAGTCAAAAATATTTACATAGAAAAAAAAACTATTTTTTTTATTAAATTATATAAATATTGATTATGTATTTTTATTTTATTATAATATACTACCTTTTATTATTATATTAACTTTTGGAGAATTATCCTCAATAAATTGTTTTTCTCTTGGACCGGTAGGCCTCATTCTGAATCTACCTAAACTTCTTTTTAATTCCAATTTAGCTTTATATTCCTAAAATCAAATAAAGTTAAAGACTTGATCTATTTTGAAATAAATTCTTGATTGTTTTAATTGATTATAAAAGAATACAGTTCTTTAAAAACAATCACAAATAAGTTTATGAATAACTTGAACGTTACGGGAAAAATTCTCGTTTTTTTTTATTGGAAATTTTTACGTCAAGTATTGTAATCGTGCATGAAAAAAGTGGTTTTTTGCTTCATTTTTTCGAAATATCTCAAAAACGGCTTTGTTTTGTCAAAATGTCGGTTAGTCCGTTAGTCTGTGAGTTACCAAATTTTTGTGGATGAGCTAGCTCAAAAACTAGTGTGAATATCAAATTTCACACGTAGTTTTAGTGTATTGAGAGCTTATTAGATTTTGGTACATATCGAGCCAAAATTAAGGGAGTGAAGGGGGGTTAAAAAATTAAAAATCTAGGCCATTTGAGCAAACTCAACCAAATTTTGTATACATAATCAGTGGACCCCCAGAAGTCTAAAAGTGCAAAATCTAACCCCCCAAAATGGGTGGGGGTCAAAAAATGAAAATATAGGCTCTTGTACCAAACTCAACCAAATTTTGTATACATAATCAGTGGGCCCCCATAAGTCTAAAAATGAAAAAACTAACCCCCCTACATGATTATAAATAATTTTATTAAATATTAAATATAAGAGAGGGGCCAGGTTGTATGGTAGAGTCAAGTGGATGGCCACATCAGAACGTGTCAGTTTATTTACATTGCGGTTGCTTTATTATTTTCAGACAAGGAACCGCAATGTAAAAAATTTTCAATGAAAAAAAGGAGAATTTTTCCCGTAACGTTTGAGTTATTTATAAACGTATTTGTGAATGTTTTTAAAGAAATGAATTCGTTTATATGTTTTATCTCATAAATGTATTATTTTAAATTTACCTTTAAATGCAGCTGTCTAGTTTTTTCGTATCCTTCATAGTGTATTTCTTGAAGTTTTTTTTGTTCATCACTTTCTCGGTATTGAATTACTACTTTAGCACGTTGCTAAAATCATATAAGGGAATGGAAAATATTGAAATAATTATTAAACTTTAAATATTATGTGGATTAGTCCATAAAACACTAAATCCAGGCATTTTTGACTCCCCCAATTCCATCCTTGTCACAATTCGTCTTATTTTTGTAGACTCTCCTAACTATGATACGTCACGATACCCCAAATCCCCTATCTTAAATCGAAAAGTGAATGATAATCTGTATAAATTTCAGTAAGCAGTAATACAAGTCTTTAGTATATTCATAGAAATTAAATTTATTTAAAAGTAAATAAGTTTTGTGAGTGAGTACAAAATATAATTTTTTAAATCCCATAAATTAATTGTAGTTCGTGTAAAATCTGAGGTATTTCGGAAATGCCACTGGATTTAATATTGCCTCTTTATGTCTGCCCAATATCAAAATAATTTTATTCAACACTAGATTCTAAATACATGAAAGTTTGATAAATTTTGATATTCTGCCTGGTCTGATCTACTGTAGGTCTACATTGTATGAATATATTATCATACTTCAGATTCCACTTCTAGTAATTCATCTCCAGGTTTAGGTAATTCACGCCAGCCAATTATTTCAACAGGATCAGAAGGTTGAGCTTTTTCAACAGGTTTGCCAATTTCATCAAACATGCCTCGAACACGAGCCCATCCAACACCAGCAACTAGAATCGCTCCTTTACGTAACGTTCCTCTTTGAACCAAAGTCGTAGCCAATTTTCTAAAAGAAAAATAAATAAATGAATAAACGATTATAGTATATATAAGTGTAATATGGTTGAGATTTTCCAAAAACAATTTAAGTTCTTGTTCAAACAATTTAGATTTATTTTTAGTATAGGTAATGATCTAATAGACCAGTGATTCTCAACCTGGGTTCCAGAAAGGGAGGTTTGGGGTTCCCCGCGTCTAGAGGTCAATAAAAGAAAAAATTAAAAAACAATAATAGTAGTTAGTAGTTCACTCCTCAAAAAATGTGTCATGTAAAGAAAAAAAATACTAAATTTTGAGTCTAAGTATTACCTTATAATCAAATAAAACCATTGATACTTAAGAATGCGATGAGCTACTATTATTATTATTTTTTTAATGAAAATGATGAGAGAAGGAGTTACACCAGAAAGGTGCAACCCCTAAAGGCCTGGGTTGACCCCTCCATCGTGAAAAGAAGAAGAAAGAATTTTATGGGCTGGGAGGGGGTCGAAGGTATCTGTGGATACGGGTCTTAAATAGATGAAGGTTATAAGTCGCGGGAAAGATGGTGGCAGGGAGCGAGTTTCAGTCTCTGGAGGTCATAGGGATAAAAGAGTTGGCGAAAGCGCTTGTTCGACTTTTATCCAATTTGACAGCGAAGGGGTGCTGAACGTTTGAAAACCGCGTGTTTCTCGTAAAGAGGGCATTAGGGGGGATAATTGATTTCAGCTCGACTGAACAGACACCGTGATAGTATCTGTAGTACAGGGAAAGGGCAGAAACGGTTCTTCGGTGAACCAGGGAGTCGAGTGAGTTGGTTAGAGCCGGGTCTCCTATTAGTTTAATTGCTCGCTTCTGAATTGCATCCAGTGTAGCAAGAGAATGCTTGGAGTCACCCCTTCACAGATGAGAGCCATATTCGAGACAGGGACGAATTTGAGCCTTATACAGTATAAGAAGTTGACTGGGAGTATAACAGCGTCTAGACCTAAATAGGAGGCCAAGCTTGCACGCTGCAGCTTTAGCAGTGGTTGAAATATGTTCATTCCATGAAAGGTCAGACCCTAGAGTTACGCCTAGCATTGAAATTTTATGCCTGAATTCTAGTGAGTTGGAGTCGAATGATATGTTTGGGAGGTTTCTGTCGACGCGCCTAGAAATAAGGCAACTCTGAGTTTTCCCTGCATTGAAGTTAACTAAGTTTTGGGATCCCCAGTTTTTAAGTTTGCATAAGTCTAAATTAATTGAGGAGGCAAAGTCTGCACGGTTTTTATGCGATGCAGGGGCGTTATGTAGGGTGCTGTCATCTGCGTAACAATGTACCGGATTATTGTCTCAGTGATACCATTTTTGTTGCTCTAAAGTTCCTTACCCTTTTTATAATACAACGATTACGTTACATTTATTCCTATGACCTCCAGAGACTGGAACTCGCTCCCAGCCACCGTCTTCCCCGCGATTTATAACCTTCAGCTGTTTAAGACCCGTATCCACAGATACCTTCGACCCCTACCCAGCCAATAAAAACCCTTCTTCTATTCACGATGTAGGGGCCAACCCAGGCCTTTAGGGAATGCGCCTTTTTGGTGTAACTCCTTCTCTCATCATTATTATTAAAAAAACCCATTAGTAACAAAATGAAAGCATCATTTAAATTGTTTTATTATTATTTTTTTATTAATGACGTTTGAAATAATATTGCTTTTCAAATAGATGAGAATATTAATTAATAAAGTAAAGGGAGTGTAGTTTCACAGTTAATGAAATAAAACTCAAAGAGGTTTAGACAAACATGTCATATATGATAGAAATGGATTTAGCAGGTTACACTCTAAGACAACGAAATGGATATGCCAATGACATTACCAAAAAAATGTAATAATATTATTCATGAAAATAAAAATATTAGGTAATTTTTTTGTACCCAATTTCTCCAAAATCTAGCAAATTTTTAAAATTATGTGGGCTTTTTGATTTTGTGGTCTAAAACACAAAGTGCCTCTCGGCCCGCCCTCTACAGCTCGTCTTAGATAAAGAGAAACAAAGAGGTTGTCTTCTGCTTGATGCGGAGAACAACCTCTTTGTTTCTCTTTATGATTCAACAACTCTGCTACTCTCGGCAAAACAAAAACTTTTTAAATCATAATCTTACCCTCGGAGAGGATCAATTCGAGCTTCAATGATTATTCCTTCAACAGGTCCAGTACAGTCGCCTCGTAATTCCATTAATTCAGACTGAATCATTATCGCATCTACTAAATCATTAAGATTAGTTTTCTTTAGTGCTGAGATTTCAACTGCTTGAACATCTCCACCTTCACCATCCAAATGAATCCCATGTTCCACTAATTCTGCTCGAGTTCTTTTCTGAATGGATCAAATATCATAATTATAATTTTTATTTAAAAACTATGTTTTTTTTATTTATTTTACCTACAATATCAGCTGAGGGTTTATCTATTTTATTTATAGCTACAATAATTGGCACTAAAAAAAAAAAATGAATATCTAAATTATTTTTAATATATAAAAGATAAGTTTACTTACCTTTTGCTTCTCTAGCAATAGCAAGAGATTCTTCTGTTTGTTTGTTAACTCCATCATCTGCAGCAACTACTAAAATTACCATATCGGTAGCGTGAGCTCCTCGAGAGCGCATTGAATAAAAGGCGGCATGTCCTGGGGTATCTAAAAACGTTATGCTATTCCAATACTCTGTGCCCACAGGATCTGAAAATAATATTTATAGTATAAATTAAAAAAATAAGCTGACGTGTTCTGATGTAGCCATCCACTTGACTTTACAATAGAACTTGGCCCCTCACTTATATTTAATATTTAATAAAATTATTTATATTCATGTAGGGGAGTGGAGTTAGTTTTTGCATTTTAGATTAGTGTGGGCCCAGTGTATACAAAATTTGGTTGAGTTTGCTCAAATGGCGTAGATTTTTAATTTTTGACCCCCCCCCCCCCACCCCTCAATTTTGGGTAGATATGCACCAAAATCTAATCAGCTCTTAATCTCAATGGTCCAAAACTACATGTGAAATTTGGTTTTGATATTCACACTAGTTTTGAGCTAGCTCGTCCACAAAAATTTGGTAACGCACAGACTAACAGACATTTTGACAAAACAATTATTATCTCGAAAAATATAATTTTTTCGATGTTGACTGATTAGAGCTTTTTTGTAGTGCGAAATGTCATGGTTTCGCTCAATTTTTTTAATCAAAATAGTTTCAGCCGTTTTTTAGATATTTCGAAAAAAGATGGAAAAAAACCACTTTTTTCATGCACGATTACAGTACTTGACCATACCCTGTATGGTAAAGTAAAAAATATTAATGAAAAAATACAACAAATTGACTCACATTTGAAAGCTCCTATATGTTGGGTTATTCCACCAAATTCAGATTGAGTAACTGATGTATTTCTCAAACTATCTAATAAAGTTGTCTTGCCATGATCTACATGACCCATTATTGCTACCACAGGAGGACGTCGTACCAAAACGGATTCGTCAGGAGGTGGTCTAAAATAAAATATCAAAACATAATAATACAATTAAGGTAGTTGTTTTGCGACAATACTAGCAAAAAGTTAATGCTAGAGTATATAGAACAACAGCCATAAGGATTCATAATTCATAAGGCTAAAACTTTTTGCTGTTTATGCACCGATTCTAGCCAATCCCGTGCTCGTTTGACAAATTTGGCACCATTGTAAGAGATTGAATATTTTTATATTAAAATGACAGAAAAAATACATTAAAAATCGTTTTGTTATTTTTTAACAAATGTAATCAACGCCTACGTTACACCTTGTGAAAATTATAATTTTGAAAAAATCTAGCGCATGCGCGCTTTAAACATCTTTCCCTGGTTAAATAAATGCGCTGTTGCCAAATTGTTTTTTTTTTGGCTTTTCGGCCTTTTTAGCCATAAGCCACTTTACGATACTATATATACATTTTTCATTATTATCTCAGAAACTGTGTTGTAACTATGATTCAAAATTGTCTTAAAATATGTATTGGTTATTGTTTAATGTTAGTTTAGTTTTTTATATAAATGGTAAGAAGGGTTTCTTAATTATAATTAAATATGTATGTAAATTTTCCGATATCCCTTATAGCACTGTATAAGATTCTGAAAAACTCTATTTTTGAAATTTAATATCTTCAAAACTATATTGTTCATAAATTTCGTTTTGCCACCAATCGATGCAGAAGTATTTAAATAATAATCTGTCTAAATTTCAAAAAAATCCTAAGAAAACCCATTTGGCGGAACAACTACCTTAAGAAGTGAATTTAATTTTATTTAGGAACGAATCAAAGATTTTAGTAGAAATATTTTTACATTGCATATCAGAGAGCTTCGTCCCCTCAGGAATCAAACCCAAGCGCTAACTAGCCAAACCCTTAAGACTAATCTCTCTCTCTACGATATGCAACATATAAGAAATAAAGCAAGAGATTTTTCACTCCTTTCAACTCGAAGGAAAGCAAAAAATCAGGCTAAACTGAAAAAAGTTGCAATGTAAAAATATTTCTACTAAAATCACTGATTCGTTTCTAAATAAAATAAAATTCACTTGTTAATTTTATAATGGTTATTTACCTAACCTGGGTTGATTTTTGAAAAAATTCAATCTTTCTTCAAAAAAAAAAGAAACTCAAAAAAGATACTTATATCTTTTCATTAATTATTTAAAAAAGGGAGCTCCCCACTGATAACTTTTTTCAGTTTAGCCTGATTTTTTGCTTTCCTCTTCGAGTTGAAAGGAGTAAAAAATCTGTTGCTTTATTTCTTATATATGTTCCATATCGGAGAGAGATTCGTCTTAAGTGTTTGGCTAACGGTCCGGAAAGCTAGTTAGCGCTTGGGTTCGATTCCCGAGGGGACGAAGCTCTCTGATATGCAATGTAAAAATATTTCTACTAATATCTTTGATTCGTTCCTAAATAAAATTAAATTCACTTTTTAATTTTATAATGGTTATTTACATAACCTGGGTTGATTTTTTAAAAAATTCCATCTTTCTTCAAAAAAAGAAACTCAAAAAAGATCCTTAAATCATATATAAGTACAATACTCGAATTGGCACTTGCTTAATGAGGTATAAGTGTTTTGAGAGCCCTCAAACCCCTCTCCTAAATGAATGACTGGGGCGAGAGATAAAAACAAACATTTTTCTGGCTTTAATCACATCAATGTGGGAATATAAGTTAATTTAGAGTCGTATAAAATACCGAAGTTAGGGACTCTGTTCAAGGGAATTTGAAAACCTTGAAAAGATGATGACACAAAGAAAGCTGATAATTTTACTTTTGCTCAGGTTAAGAGATAAACTAGCCTAAACCGCTAAAGTTACACCTTTAAATATAAAAATTAATAAGAAAAATCAGTTTATACCTTTTGAAGGCATCTTTAATTTTAATTAATTTTTCAGTTTTTTCATCCGAAGGTTGAGGAACAAGTTTCCATCTCATTCCAGATTTTTGAATAATTTCTTGTACAACTTTATTATTATAGATTATGGCATCAGGATGGTCATATTCGTTCGAATCGTTTACATATATCATAACTTCAAAAATGTGATCTAAAAAAAAAAAATGATTATTGTAATTTGAAGAAATTTTCTCTTTGGAGAGAGACGGACTGGTAGAATTTTTAGTTGATAGTAATGGAAGGCAGCCCAAGGTTAGGGAAGAAAAAAATTGTTACATTTCCAAATAAATCAATGACCCTTTGAAATCCTGAAGAAGGAGAGAAAAATTCTCCGAAACGTTGGTTTTAAAGGAAAGGGAAAAAAAGAATGACAGTCCAATAAATACATCTTATTTGGAAATACACACCCTTTACTTTATTATTTACTTTATTAATTTATTTGGAAATGTAATAATTTTTTTCTTCACTATCCTTGGGATGCCTTCCATTACTTTTCAACTTAATATTGTAAGTTTATTTATTATTATTAATGAGAGTTTCCTGGACAAGGTAGCCAGTTGAAAATTAAAACTTGTTTCTTAAATGTCAAAGTTTCGGTTAACATACACTGCACAAGAAATGTACAGTTGTTCTATAAAGAGAAACAAAGAGGTTGTCTGCTTGATGCAAATAAACATATACACATATATATCGAAATGATATATCTGTATATATGAAATAAAATCGATAATCCCACCAAATGCTTCATTTGCGCGAAATACACGATTTTCTAAGATTCAACACCCCTACGCGCTTAAGTTGGATACTAATCGAACAAACGCATTCGCCAATTCATTTATCCCTATGACATCTAGAAAGAGGAACTCTGTTCCTCCGACCGTCTTTCCAGCAAATTATAACCTTCAATCTTTCAAGACCAGCATCCACAGATACCTTCGACTCCTACCCAATACCTAAATCTCCTCTTATCTTCACGATACAAGGGTCCACCGCGGACTACAGAGTTTGTACCTTCTTGGTGCAACTTCTTCTTGTATCAATTTCATTATAAAAAAAATAATAAAGTTTTTTATTGCATTAAAATGTTTCACCTAGAACCAACACCTAACTTCTTAAAAGTTATAGATAAATGGACCTACGTATTCATATATTTATTTATTCAACCAATATTCTGCATTTCTTAATAATGTTATTTCAAGTTGAAAGTGTCAGAATTTGGAACATTTACCTTAATCGACTAAATTACTAAAGTAGTCTGAACCAGCCTTTAGAATGAGAACTTTCCTCTGGTTCCGCCACTGCTGGCTGGCTACCTTGTCTTGGAAGCTCTCACTATTATAAATTACAACTAAAACAATTCATTTTTAATAATAATGTCTTATTTGTCTTAATGTCTTATTTGTCTTGGAAGCTCTCACTATTATAAATTACAACTAAAACAATTCATTTTTAATAATAATGTCTTATTTACCCAAAGGTTTTTCCATTTGCTGTGCTAATTCTTTTACTGTAATGTTTTTCCAAACATCAATTAATTTTAAATTTTTGATTTTGGATTTAGGAGTATATTGAATTAAATTAGGCGATTTCTATTTAAAAGATGAAAAACAAATTTCTTTAATTAAATTCAAAAAAATATTTCATTTTTGCTTGAATTGTTTACCTTTTCTTCTTTAGTTTTTCTTCTTTTTGACAAGACATGGGATAAATGAATAAATGAACATGGAGCATAAGCGTTTGTAGAATTTATCAAAGAAATTGATTTAAATAATAAATTAAACTTATTTTTTATCATGATAAAAGAAAAATGGAAGGAAAAGTTTCTATTTAGTGTAAAACAAAGTTTTCATATATTTAAAAAAATGTCTTTAAATGAATTTATTAAAAAATATGTTAAATGTTAAAATAGTTATTTAAATAAATATAATGATAGGTATAAATTAACTATATATAAATAATAAAGGTAAGCTTTTCAAATTACTTCCCATCGTTGAATTTTTCTTCGCACTAACCTTAACTTAAAACTTAATGGAAAACATGCATTATCTATAATCTATGCATTCAGACTCTAATTTTGAATTTGCCCGCAATTAAAAATAAATAAAATCAAAGATTATTTAATTCAATATACATGAAAAAAAGCTAATTTAAAAAATTAATTTAGTATTATAGTGAAAGCAAAGATTTAAGTATCTTTTTGAGTGTCTTTTTTGAAAAAAGATGGAAATTATTTCAAAAATCAACCCAGACCCATAATATTAATAAATGAATTTATCTTTAAGGACCAATCATAGATTTTAGAGAAAATATTCTTGCATTGCACATCAGAGAGGTTCGTCCCCTTAGGAATCTCTGATGTGTAATGTAAGAATATTTTCTCTAAAATCTATGATTGGTCCTTAAAGATAAATTTATTTATTAATATTATAGGTCTGGGTTGATTTTTTAAATAATTTCCTTTCTTTTTCTTAAAGAGACACTCAAAAAGATACTTAAATCTTTGATTTCACTATAAAATTAAATGGCCCCTCACTGAAAACTTTTTCAGTTTAGCCTGATTTTTTGCTTTTCCCTTTGAGTTTAAGGGAGTGAAAAATCTTTAGCTATAATTTTGCTATATGTTGCATCAATGGGGTGTAGCGAGCTTAACTCGCGCCCGGGGCACAATACCTTATTTTTAGCGCCCCCCCCCCTTCCATTCGAAAACCATATATAATATTTTATGTAAAATATACTCGCAAATTAATAAATAAAGTCTTAGGCTCAAGCTAGGCTTTAAATTTGAGACAAAAAATGTAGTTGAGAAAACAAGATTAGATTTTGAAATGTATATGATCATCATCTAGAACAGTGGTTCCCAACCTTTTGTGGCCCATCGCCCCTTTTTACGACAAGCAGGGAGTACTGCGCTGGTATATTCTACGCCCAACCCGCAGGGCTACAGTTACAGTGAGGTAGACTGTTAATGAAAAGGGAATGTGGGAGTTTCTCTGTGGACCAAAAATTGAGGGAAGGCCCAAAATTTTTTTTATTAATTTGCACGAAATTTTCTCTAGAGAGAGCCGGACTGGTAGAAATCTCAATTGAAATTAATGGAAGGCAGCCCAGGGGTAGTGAGGAAAGAAAAAATTAACACATATCCAAATAAGATGTAATTTATTAGATTCCTTCTTCCTTTCCCTTAAAACCGACGTTTGAATATTTTTCCCTCCTTCTTCAGGGTTTCAAGGGGTCAATGAAGGAAACAAATAAAATGCCTCCTTCGTCTGAGAGAGGAATGAGGCATTTTATTTGTTTCCTTCATTGACCCCTTGAAACCCGGAAGAAGGAGGGAAGAATCCTCCGAAACGTCGGTTTGAAAGGAAAGGACCCAGACAGAAATGAATGTTGGAGCAATGTTGCAGCAATATTACATTGCATTAGTAAACCTTGCACGAATCTCGCTGCAATATTACCATGCTTCAATATTGCCACTGCAATGTTGCTGCAATTTTGCCAACATTGTGCAAGATTCGCAATGTTGCTGCAATATTCCCTTCTGTCTCTGGGGAGGAAGGATTCCAATAAACTACACCTTATTTGGATTTGTTAATTTTTTCTTTCCTTACTACCCCAGGGCTGCCTTTCATTACTTTCAATTGAAAAGTTATTAATATCTGAGTCCCTAAAAATCGAAGAATATTGAAATTTTAGCCCCCTTATTTAAAATAGTACGTGAAATTTAATGGGAATGGAAATAGGGGCTCAAAAAATTTAAACTAAAGTGTATGGAACCCCAAATATATACTTTGATATATTAATGAGAAAATTAACTTCACTATTTCAAGTTAGAAATATATAAATTCGGATATTATTTTCACTTAATATTTGACAAAATCATCTGCATTCGATTCTATATCATCATTCATATATAAGATATATATCATCTTGTTTAAAAAGCGCGATCAAAAACAATTCTCGTTAATGTGTTAATTATTCTTTGATATATTGGTAATGAGAAAATTAATTGTTTAATTAGTTAAAAAAGTGGTCGGTCTATTATTTTCGGAATTAAATTATTTGTTTTAAGATTAAATGAAAAGAGAAAAAATTATTTGTTTTTTCCACGTTTTCATTGAAAATTTTTATCAACTGCATGTTTCTACTTTCATTATTTAATAAATACGTCAAATTTTGAACTTAGATAAAAGATACATACACCGTGTGTGATCAAAATGGGGATCATTATTTTAAATGTTAATTTCCTCACTCTTGAATAATTTAAATATGTTATTTATCTGGTCTCATAATTTTTATATTAATACTCTCAATGATTTTATTTTCCGAATAAATCATCAACATGGAAAATGGAGATGTTCAAGAGAAATCCGATGAATCAGTAACTTTAGATAAGCTCCCATCTGATATATTACTTTTAATTTTTAAATATGTTAATCAAAAAATGCTTGGGCGTTTAGCTCAAGTTTGTACAATTTTTAATGAAGTTGTTAATTCGGAAATTCTATGGGTTAAGGCTAGTCAAAAATGCCTTGCTACAAATCTAATTAAGAAAGAAATATTGTACAGGTGAATGTTCCTTTAATATAAATATCTGATTCATCATCATCATTGAGTATACAGTCCTAAGACTGGTTTGACGCAACCACCCGTCTGCGTATTTCCTAACCCCTGTGCAGTACAGAGCAGACGTTCCGAACGATGCTCTGAATCACTCTGGGGTTTGGATATCGTTTCGCTCCGTGGCGTCCATCCAAACCCCTGTATAGTACAGAGCACGAGGTCGCTAGGCGCTCTGAATCACTCGGGGGTTTGTATATGTTTACGCTGCGTTGCGTCGGACAAATGCCAGTCTGATACAGAGCAACCATTAATTCTTTGAAGTTTTGACGCTGATTCTTGTAGATAATTTAGTTTTATGGAAAATGGAATAACCATTGGAATAATATAAGTATAATTGTTCTAATTTAAACTTAAAAAATCGCTAAATCGTATTAAATTAATTGAAATTGAAAATGATTCAAAAAATAGTTTCCATATGGGAACAGTGGTCCCAAATAGATTAAGCTACTGCATATTACTTCCTATAAACACAACTTATTTTTCCTCTGAATAAATACATAAGATCATCTATGAAATAAAAATTTAAATTAGAACAATTATAACTTACATTATTTCATTGGTTATTCCATTTTCCATAAAACTAAATTTTCTACAAGATGTATCAGCGTCAAAACTTCAAAGAATTAATGGTTGCTCTGTATCAGACTGGCATTTGTCCGACGCAACGCAGCGTAAACATATACAAACCCCGAGTGATTCAGAGCGCCTAGCGACCTCGTGCTCTGTAGTACCCTCTGTATAGTACAGAGTCTGTACTATAGGGGTTTGGATGGACGCCACGGAGCGAAACGATTTCTAAACCCCAGAGTGATTCAGAGCATCGTTCGGAACGTCTGCTCTGTAGTGCACATGGGTTCGGAAATACGCCACCCGTCTCCAGTCGGCTCTGTCCCCCGCCAGCTGTTTGACCTCTCTAAATGTCTCGCATTCCATATCCCCAATTATTTGGTTGAAATATTCTGATCTGGGCCTTCCCCTTTTCTCCCCCCCCCCCCCCAAGATATCCCTAAACAGTCCCCCATGTAAACTCTTTTTAAACGTTGACAAAGGATTTACCCTTTGTCAACGTTTAAAAAGAGTTTACCAACCGACATACAACTGGCCCTCAGTGTGTCCCCATCATCTGACCTCTTTTCTTCTTCAGACTCTTCCACAAGGTTCTTCTTTCTCCGATTCTTCTAAGAACTTCTTCATTTGTAATTTTATCCATCCATTTGATATTCATCATTCTTCTGTAGCACCACATTTCGAAAGCCTCTAATCTCTTTCTCTCCGGTTCTTTAATTGTCCAGGTTTCACACCCGTACATGGCTATGCTCCATACTTATGTCTTCAATAGCATCTTCCTGTTTTCTAAGCTTAGCCTATATAATAATATACATTTATTAAAATACTAATTTTACATTTTTATTGTACAGGTCAAAGGTAAAATTAACATTTAAAGACAGATGTCGAGTATCTTATAAATGGATAAATAAATTATATTCGGAAAGAGTATTTTTTTCTAGAAAAGTCAAGTAAGTATACATATAGGAGTTTATTTCGAGTTACTCTGCTACTTCTTGTAAAATTAGAAAATAAATTAAATTCTACTATTGACCCTGGTGGCGACTGTGGGTCAGTGGGTAGAGTGTCGGGTCGCTAACCGAAGTACACTGGTTCGAAACCGAGTCTCGGCAGATATTTGCAGTCGCCTCCTCTTGGAAAGCAATGGCAACCTACCAAGAGTATAATTTCCTAGTAAATCTCTCCAAAATAGACGTTCGGAACCGGCGTTAAAAAGTAGGCCCCGTATATATGTGTAAAACAACTAAACACACTCGGCACAGGTATATATGGAGAGGCGCCGACGCCCGTTTTGGGTATGGCACTCTAAGAAGATTGACCCTGTAGTTATGGATCCTACTTTTTTAAGTTAAAACAAGATAGAATAAAAAAGTAGCCCCAGCTACTATGAATTTTGGCCCATCTTCGAGTTCAAAGAGAAAACAATTTTCTCTTTGAACTCCTAAAGATGGGCTCGTACGCCGAAAATATATATAGAGTCATCACAACCGTCTTGTCTTTTATTTTTGTGAAACCTACCTAGAATTTTTTTAAATTTTCTTTACTTTATTAAAATTTGTTTCACCAAGAACCTACACCATTCTCTCTTAACAAAATATGAAAATTAAATTTAGTTGGCCACTTTAATACGCTCTGTTAATCTTTCTAATCATTACTCTATATATAATTGAAAAGTTTTTGTTTTGCCGAGAGTAGCAGAGTTGTTGATTCACAAAGAAAAACAAAGTTGTCCTCTGCTTGATGCAAATAAACATACACACATATATATCAAAATTATATATCTGTATATCTATATATACACCGCCCCCCCCCCCCCACACATAGAACTTTATTTTCTTCAATTTTAAAATTTAATGTTAAAAAAGAAAAAAAAGAAAATAAACATATAAAAAATGTTGATCTCCAATGCTTTGGGGGGGGGGGGGGGGGGTCGCGCATGGTGCTCGGGTATTGGGGAAAATTTTAATTGAAAAGATTTTGTTTTGCCAAGAGTACAGAGTTGTTGATTCATAAAGAAAAATCAATGAATATGTCCTCTTCTTGATGCAAATAAACATATATAAGTTATATTTGCGGCCTTAGTTATTAAGTTTTTTTAAAAACTAAGGTTACAAATACTTAGATGGTAGAGCTATGGATGTAGTTGCTTGGATAGCTTTTTAATTTATTTTTATTTTAGACTTTTTAGGATCTAATATGGGTGCTGGATAATGTAGGAGATTTAAAGAGTTTATTTATTTAAATAATATTTTAATGTTCTTTGAAGTTTATAAAATGTTTATAATAAATTCAAATTTAGGAACGAAGAAAGATTATTTTTATTACAGACAAAAGGATCAGCCGGGGCTCGAACCCGGGATCTTTGCATATGTACTGCAATGCTTTGTCATAAGAGGTTTACCTCCTATATCCACTAAGCTACTGATCCCCGAACCCAAACTAATACCCCTTGTCTATATGAATTATGGAATTTCTTTTTTTTTAATCCTCTCCTCGTTCATTTTTCGCAGCGTAGGCCTTGATTCATTAATTAAACAATTAATTATTCCAGCGCCTCCCAATCGATCGCAGACCCCAAAGATCGAAAATAATTTTGTCTGTCAATAAAAATAATCTTTTCTTCGTTCCCTAAATTTGAATTTGTTATTAATTGTCTTTACACGGCCTCGTTGTGGTCGCGCTCCGGGTGAAGAGAAAATTATTTTCGATCTTTGGGGTCTGCGATCGATTGGGAGGCGCTGGAATAATTAATTGTTTAATTAATGAATCAAGGCCTACGCTGCGAAAAATGAACGAGGAGAGGATTAAAAAAAAAAAAGAAATTCCATAATTCATATAGACAAGGGGTATTAGTTTGGGTTCGGGGATCAGTAGCTTAGTGGATATGGGAGGTAAACCTCTTATGACAAAGCATTGCAGTACATATGCAAAGATCCCGGGTTCGAGCCCCGGCTGATCCTTTTGTCTGTAATAAAAATAATCTTTTCTTCGTTCCCTAAATTTGAATTTGTTATTAATTGTCTTTACACGGCCTCGTTGTGGTCGCGCTCCGGGTGAAGAGAAAATTATTTTCGATCTTTGGGGTCTGCGATCGATTGGGAGGCGCTGGAATAGTTTATAATAAAGTTTATACACACGTGATTTTGATTTTTTTATACTACACAGTTTGGAACTTGATTGAAGAAAGTTTGTAAAGTTATACTGGGTTGGATGGAGGGTATTACGGGTCAACCGTTTAGTGTCACACTTAATTATTGTATGACAACCCAGGAGAATCATGTGAAGTACACGATGTAAAATATACGAGTTAAACCGTTCGGTTGGTCCAGTAAATGTGACCAGTACTCACAGTTGTTCGGGCAGAGATTCACTATTTAAAACAATACTGTAGGGTCCTGTAGTGGCTAGGAGACCAGGTGATTCTAAAGCGAGTCTAGCACGTCGGCTCGCCCGAATGATTCTAAAGCGAGAGTCTAGCGCGACTGCCTCCCCGAACGATTCTGATTTGTGTGGCTGTGAAAAGCCTCTTTTATACAGATTTGCGGGAGCTGAGCTTTGCAGTTTTCATGACATCATGAAAAGTGCAAGCTTGCAGTCTTGAAGCAAACCGACAAGTTTAACTTATATATATATACCAAATATAAATATGTATATACAATATACAATTTATTTTATAATAATAAAACTTGAGTAAGATGCGAGGTAGGTTTCACAAAGAAGAAAGAAACCTACCTCGCATCTTGCTCAAGTTTTATTATTATATTAAAATGTTTCACCTAGAACCAACACTTAACTCCTTAAAAGTTACAATTTATTTGTTTGAGACTATAGTTTCGACGAAAGTTTAACCTTAATCATCAGTCTTTTAATTATAAATATTTTATCTGCTATTTCTCATGTAAATACCCGATTGGATATAGAAAAATTTGTTGCGTAAGTTTGTTATGTGTGCTAGCAAGATTGCTATAACAATAAATCGAATTTTTCTATATCCAATCGGGTAATTAAACCCATGAGAAATAACAGATAAAATATATATAATTAAAAAACTGATGATGAAGTTCAAACCTTTGTCGAAACTATAGTCTTAAACAAATAAGTTATATATATACATTAGGGTGGCCCTTATTTTGGGTATTTTCGAATTTTTACGCTGGCAGAGGCTCATATGGTTCGAAATAAATAAAAAAAAATATCCCCCAAAAGTTTCAAGCCCCTATCTCAATTTTAACCTGTGCCTCCCTCAGAGCGATGTAAGATTTCCATTTAAATAACATGGGGTTTTTGACATTGAACGATCAATTTTTTATTCGGGCCAAAGAAATGGTTTAAAAAATTTGAAACTGTAGATTTTGTCTTTATAATAGTAGCTATCCTTCAGAATTTTTACATATTTCTAGCTATTATAATTTTGGAGTCTATAACTTACTAACACTAAGGTATGGCAGTATTTTATCTAGCTTTAACTCCAAAATTATAATAACTACAAATCTGAAAAAACTCTGCCATCGTAAAAATTCGAAAATACCCAAAATAGCTCGGGACAAGAAGCGGGAAACGTATGCACTGTCCAGGTCGTCTTTCTTATACGGGACAAGACAGACGGTTTCTCAAAACTGGATTCGCTGGAGATTCGCGATGCTGGTACAAGACAAGAAAGGTGACCTCATAGATTCAGGGTCTAGCTAGACTCTTTCTCAAAACTCCGGCTCTAGGGAGACTGTCTGTTTATTTTTCTTGTGGTCATCAGGAGCAGCATCTGGAGTAGGGGCAAGTGCGAGGGAGGGGGGGGGGGGATACTTTAGGCATTCATTCCGAGACTTTTAGCGAGAAATCAAGAACGTGTCCTTTTTATTTTTCACTTAAATTTAACATGATTATCTAAAATTTTGAAAATTAAATTAAAATGATTCCGGGCTGTTACATAGTCAACACGAAAACCAATATTGTACTTATGTTTTTTTCTTATTTGTTTTTTTAGGTATATGCCATGGCTAGATTTGAATCACAAGTCATTATTATTTAGTAGAGGAATTACAATTTACGAACATCCAAGGAGAAATTTAGGAGGTATCAGAGGAACACCTTCAGCTGAATTTTTTCAACCTACCAATAGAACTGATATTTGTCGATTTGTTCGAAAAGATGGTTATATTTTTGCAGGAAATAGGTAATTATATCAGTATAATTTTTGAGTTTCGCTTTGAAATACTGAAAGCCGATAGCTTATTTACAGTGGATAGAGACACTACATTTTTTTGTAAAGATAAAAAAAAAACGATTATAACTCTAAAAATACTTCTTAGGTATAAAAATCGTATAAATTGGGTACTTTGATGAACTCCATCATGTTAAACTGAATTAAATTTAAACAAATTCAGCCCATTTCGACTTAAGGTAGTTCTTTCACAAATGCCAAAATTCAAGAAGTCTTCGAAACTTGGAATATTAGTCATTAAAAGCATAATACACACACTAAAAATTTGAAGACGATTTACCACACCAAACATGAAATAATTGCGATTAAAAATGAAATTTTTTACATATGGTAGATTGAGAAAGGGTGGGGAAATGATCATTATTTTATTTTTTTTCAATGAAGGAGTTTCACCATCTTGATGAAAAACTAATATTTGTTAGAATAATATATTCGGAGTAACTTAAAAAAAAAATTGAAATTATTTACCACGTAGTTTTGATAAAAAATAAAAAAAAAAACATATTTGGGAGATTATTTTTAGTGGAGGGGATAAAATATCAATGGCTTGGAAACGATCCATTCATAAATAGAAAGTGGTAGCGTAAAATGTACAGTCACGTTAAAAAAACATACGAGTGGTTTCGAGGCTAAAACTTTTTGTGTGGATTGTCACGAAAGAACCTCCTTAATAAGATCTTTACAGGGATATATCTCAGACCCCTTGATTAAAAAAAAGCATTTTTTTTTTTAATTTTATTTTTGACCCCACAAAACATTCGACCTTCAAAATAAGATTTTAATAGGATTTGTGATTTCGGGAAAAATAGATAGGTACATATAACTTATAAATTTAGGCTTTGTTTCTTATTTAGTTAACGAGCTACACTAATCTGATGGAAGGGCAGACAGACATTGTATCGACACTATAAGTCTTGTCTATAGAGTTCCGTTTAAAAATTAAAACGGGACCCTATTAGTGTCGTCGCTACAAATACTGTCTATCTATACATTCGTCAGAGTATTGTACCCAGAGCCGAGGCCTGGTGGTGCTAGCGCTGCCCCGGCACCAGGCGCCGAACGATAAAGGTGCCGAAAGACAAAGGCGCCGAACGATAAAAGCGGCGAACAATAGAGATGTCGTTTTAACTTTGAAAAAAAATTTAGTAATGCAGTAATGCATTTAATTTTATATAATTCTATAAATTTCCAATATATTTCAAAGATGATTTTTCAGTTAAGCCTAGTACTCAAATCAGTAGTCACACACATGAGAATATAGTTTTGTTACATTTTACATTCCTTTTTTGAGAATATTTAAGTGTGTGTAAGTTAGAGTGAGTGATTAAAGTAATATATTCGTAGTTGTATAAAAATATATATCTACATTTATTTATTTTTTATTGTAATAAAAAATATAAGACGGAGAGGGAGGCATTTTATCCTTTGGCACAGGGCGCCGTAATATCACGCTACAGCTCTGATTGTACCCCATAAACTAAAAAAGATATAAACTTGAGATTTCCAAGTTATTTCTCCGAAACTAAAACCCGGAATAAAATCTTAATCGAATGTTGATTTCGAGAATGGTTAATTTTAAATGGGGTCAAAAATAATTTTTTTATCTTGGGATGTGAGGCATCCCTATATCTCTCCTAAGTAGAATTAGGTTTAATTTTTTTTAAATACCAATATATCAAAATGACGGCATGAGTGAGCCCCAAAGGGGCCATTTTTAGGTGATTTTTTGTCTTGTCGGCGTTTAAAAATGGCTTTACTTAAAATTATAAAAAAAAATTCCACGATTTCACTCATCTCTCCTTATCAATGACAAATAAGAATGAATTTAATATCTCAACTATTTTGGAAGATAAAAGTTACAGAACTCTCGGTATGCGGTTCGACTTATTTGTTTGTACGGAACGCTTGAAAAGGGGTTGGTAAGTGAAAGTCGTGAAGCCACAGGATTAAATATTATATACATATATATTAAGGTAGTTGTTTCACCATATGATTTTTTTGAAATTTAGACAGATTATTATTTAAACACTTCTGCGTTGATTGGTGGCAAAACGAAATTTCTGAACAATATAGTTCCGGAGATATTAAATTCCAAAGATAGTTTTTCAGACTCTTATACATTACACTATACAGGATATCGGAAAGTTTACATCAATATTTAATTATAATTAAGAAACTCTTCTTACTATTGTTATAAAAAAACTAAACCAACATTAAACAATAACTAATATATTTTTTGAAGAAAATTTTAATTCATAGTTACAACACAGTTTCGGAGATAATAATGAATGTATAATAAAAAATTTACACTAAAAACAAGCTGGCAACAACGCACATATTTAACCTAAAAAGTGGATTAACTTTAGTACTTTTTTTGACGTTTTTTCGCTTCAGCCATTGTCCCAACAGCTTTTAATCGTTTATTAAGAACTTTTTGTTTAATAAATCAACCTATATAATGTATTTTATCTGTCATTTCTATGATAAAAATATTCAAGCTCGAACAATGTTGCCAGATTTGTCAAACGAGCACGGGATTGGCTAGTAGTGGTACATAAACAGCAAAAAGTTTTGGTCTTATGAATCCTTATTGTCTGTTCTATATACTTACTCTAGCATTAACTTTTTGATAGTATTGTCGCGAAACAACTACCTTAATATTTATTGTTGTTGTTTTCAAATTAATAATATAATTTTATTTCAGAGGAGGCTATCTATCAATATGGGAGGAAACAGATCATAAACCTATTGTACATAAATCTGCACATGGTTCAGATATTAACGCTGTTGATATGTACAGACATTGTTTTATAACAGGATCAAAAAAAGATAAATCTTTTAAAGTAATTTATAAAACTACTAATTATTTTAAGAATTTATAAATAAAGTTTTTTTTTGTATAATATAGATTTGGCGATTAAATGACAAAATTAAATGTGAAAATTATGGAGTGGTTTCAACCAGAGACTGGATTTGGTCCCTCTCTATAAACCCCACCGGAGAATATGTTGCTCTAGGTACTGCGGGACATTTCCAAGATCCTTTAATTTTATATGATATAAAAGGGTACTTTTTTAAATACAAAAAAAAAAAAATGTTATATTTCTTTATTTACATTTATTTTTCTTTTCAGAAATTTGCTAATTAATTCTTGGAATTGTGAATTTCAAACTGGAGCTGGCATTTTAGATATTCATTGGGAGAGTGAAAACACTTTTTTGACAACTGGTTACGATTCATATGTAAAATTATGGGATAAAAGGTAATTCTTTTCTTTATTAAAAAAAAAACAAAGCTTAAAGACTGTATCAAGGATCTTATCAGATATTTTTGATGTCCATGTCAGAAGGGCTCGACTTCTTTGGAGTCAAACTTACACTCCTTTGTAAATTTCTGCTTGGTATTGAATCCATTATTGTATATTGTCATATTTTTTATTTTAATTAAAAACAAGTGAGTTTCTTGAATCTTGAAAAAGAGAGTTAAGTTTTTCACTTGGATTCAACTTCTAAGGGCAGAGCCCTGATTTGGATATCAAATATAACTAATAATATCCTTATAGAGCTGGGGTCGGCAACCTGCGGCTCTCCAGTTCCATGACTTCCATGCGCAAATATTAATAATTATTAACAAATTCAAATTTAGGGAACGAAGAAAAGATTATTTTTATTACAGACAAAAGGATCAGCCGGGGCTCGAACCCGGGATCTTTGCATATGTACTGCAATGCTTTGTCATAAGAGGTTTACCTCCTATATCCACTAAGCTAGTGATCCCCGAACCCAAACTAATACCTTTTGTCTATATGAATTATGGAATTTCTTTTTTAATCCTCTCCTCGTTCATTTTTCGCAGCGTAGGCCTTAATAATTATATTTTATTTTCAAAACTCATAAAAAAATATTATACTGCAAGTAAAGTAAGAAGCCAACTAACAAATAAAAATCTAGAGGCGTGCTTGAAACTAAAAATAACAAGTTATGACATTGATGTAACTATCTATTATTCAATAATTATAGTTATATTATTTGATTACTAATTTGATTATTCTAGCAGAGCTAGCTAAAATACTTTAATGTTTTGTGCGAAACATTTGTATGTTTTTATATGAATAAATATTATTTCATATTTAAAGCTATTTATTTTAAATCAAAAATCAAATTTATATACCTAATCCTAATCAGATATAATATTGAAACAAAAATGTTAGTGGCTCTTTAAAAACTAGGAAATTTTGTAAATTGTAACTTTTGGCTCTTCCTCAAAAGGTTGCCTACCTCTGTTATAGGGTCATTAATCATTTTTTTAATATTTAAGAAACCCGCTTGTTTTTAATTAAATATAGGTACATTATGACCATACACAGATTCACTAGCCATTAAAATTTTACTTTAGTTATACTTACAAATGAAATTTCTTAGATGTTTACATATAATACATGTTTTTGAAGGATTTCGTGTCGTGGGTTTAGACCGGAGCGTAAGCTTTGCTCTTGGGTTCAACTCTCGATTGGACGAGCCCTTCGGATATGGAAACCAAACATATCTAATAGATTGTTGATAGAGATGTTTCAAACTCGCTTTTTCTAAAGTAATGTTGGGGCGATTACAATGCCCCCCATTGATGTTTGAATTTTGGAAAAATTCCATTTTTTTCTCGATTCCACTAAGTCACATTTGTTGTTATTTTAATATATTTTATTCATTCTAGGACTGGTCGTTGTGAATATTATTGGGAAGACCCTCATAATACTACCCTCTATTGTCTGGCCTCAGATAATTTATATACTATTCTGTCAGGAAGTGCCAACCATGGACGTGTTCTTTTATGGGACCGAAGATACAAACCATTAATCCAGGTTTCTATTTTTTTTATTTTAGTGATTCCATCCTTTATCTTTTCGAGGTGTAGGAAAATTTGCATATACAGGGTGGTCCCGAATTCATGGTACAAACTTTAATGGTAGGTACAGGACATTGCAACAATGAGTTATTGTATAGGAATGTATAGTGAATAAGTATGTGTATTTATATGTATGTATAGTGTAATAGTAATATAGTGTATAATGTATGTATAATGTATAGCCGTTATTTCCCCTGTTTACGCCTCACCGCGTCACTTGCGACTATACATTCCTATACAATAACTCATTGTTACAATGTCCTGTACCTATCATTAACGTTTGTACCATGAATTCGGGACCACCCTGTATATTATATGTCGTTTTGACAATTATCAATTGTAACAATATATAAATTTATTAGGAAGCTATGGACAATAGCTTCTTATTATCTCTACAACACACAGTCTTTATTTATTTTTCTACTTAGATATTTAGTCCATTTTCAGTATTTTACATTTTTCATCCATTCTTTAAATTTTTGTTTTTACTTTACCATACAGGGTATGGTCAAGTATTGTAATCGTGCATGAAAAAGTGTTTTTTTCCTTCTTTTTTTCGAAATATCTCAAAAACGGCTAAAAATATTTTGATTAAAAAAATTGAGCGAAACCATCGCATTTCGCTCTACAAAAAAGGCCTAATAAGTGAACATCGAAAAAATTATATTTTTCGAGATAATAATTGTTTTGTCAAAATGTCTGTTAGTCTGTTATTCTGTGCGTTACCAAATTTTTGTGGACGAGCTAGCTCAAAAACTAGTGGAAATATCGAAACCAAATTTCACACGTAGTTTTGGTCTATTGAGATTAACACCTGATTAAATTTTGGTCCATATCGACCCAAAATTAAGGGGGTGGAGGGGGGGGGTTAAAAATTAAAAATCTAGGCCATTTGAGCAAACTCCACCAAATTTTGTATACATAATCAGTGGGACCCCAGAAGTCTACAAATGTAAAAACTAACCGCCCAAAATGGGGGGGAGGGGTCAAAAAATTTATTTAATATCATTATTTCAAGTTAGAAATATATAAGTTCAAATATTATTTTCACTCAATATTTGTCAAAAATTCCCTACATTATCTAATGCGCGATTGAATCAAATGTAGAAAACATTGGGTTAAAAAATGAAAATCTAGGCCCTTGTACCAAACTCATCCAAATTTTATATACATAATTAGTGGGATCCAGGAGTATAAAAATGCGAAAAATTCAAGCCCCTTCCCCTACATGATTATAAATAAATTTATTAAATATTAAATATAAGTGAGGGGCCAGGTTCTATGGTAAAGTCGAGGGGTGAACCGCGACCTAATATGCTGTACACCTACTTCCACTTGTACTTCCAAATATTTCCAAGCGCTTTCAAATATTTCCAAGTACTTCCAAAATACTTCCAAAGAGGTGTACTCCTACTTCCAATCGCGGATCACCCCTCGGGTAAAGTCAAGCGGATGGCCACATCAGAACACGTCAGCTTATTTAACCTTTCTTTGCTTATGTCTCACACTTCCATACAATTCTTCATTTCCACACAACCTGCAGGTCGTCTCCCTCGTCCATGCTTTTCCTCTCCCCACTCTATTTCCTATTGGCATTTTCCCCTATGTCACTTTATCAGTATGTGGAATTCCTTTTAATTTAGGTGCTCATAGCTCAAATACTGGGGCCTCTGTAGTATTTTTTACATGCTTTATATTAGTTTCACCTGTATCTATCTATCATTGTTCTGTTAAATCCCGCAAACATTTCTCTATAAAATAATTGTTTATCTACTCAATTTAAATGAAATTATATAAAAATAAATACATTTCATTCTGTTAAATTCCACAAACTTTTCTCTATAAAAATAATTAAGACTTAAAAAGTAAAAAAATAAATTATATTTTAAAAAAACCAAAAAAACATCCTTCTAAAAAGTACAAAATAATGTAATACTTAATCAAAAAGCGTGGGGCACTTTGTCGAAATTATAATTAAAAGTTTCTGCGTCCCACACTTTTTGATTAAGTATTACATTATTTTGTACTTTTTAGAAGCATGTTTTTTAGTTTTTTTAAATATAATTTATTTTTTTCTTACTATTTCAACAATTTATTTACAACATGAAATATCTTTTCATTCATTATTTAATGTTAACAATTTTCTGAATAATCTTAATGGTTCGAAATGCAAAAGTGATTAAAACTTGTTTTTTAGAATAATTTCCTATAACAATATTAAACAATGTACTGTGTGATTCACACCATTCGTGCCACCTTTTTATTTTCTTACTGGAACGTGCCCGGAATAGGGCGAAAAATTTAAATAACAAAGTTTAGGTAATAAATTATCGTTTGATGCAATTGGACACAACTTCAAAATTTAAAATAAGAATATGTATCCATAATTAAATTTATTTTCGTCATATTCTAATCAAGTTTCAGTAGAAAAATAAAGGGGTGCCACGCGTGGTGTGAATTACCTTGTAAGGCCGGTTCTCACGGGGCTTTTTCTGCTACTTGTTCCTTACTTGCTCGACTAACTTGCAATTTGGAGGCATGGAGGGGGTCGAAATGACGTCACCCCGGACTGTCTTACTAGCATGCTTGCTTGATTGATTCAAAAGATAGGGCATGTTCTAAAAAAAAAGTTTAGCTACTCCTGACTGAACTAGCTTCAAATGGCAAGTAGGTTGAACAAGAGAAAATGTCTCGTGTGAACCAGCCTTTAATTAAAAACTAGCTTGCTTAGTTAAATATAAATTATTAATTCTTTTATCTTTACTCGCCTAAACACTTTTTTAAAATATTTATTTTTTATTCATTTAGATGTACTACACCAAATCGAAGCATAGCAGTCCTGTTTATTCAATTGCGTTCGACGGTTGCCAGCTCTTTGCAGCCCTAGACCAAACCCTTAACATGCTTGATTTTTATAATTCTTCTTGTCTATAAAGCTTTATATATTTTCTTAAGTTAAAATTTATTTTTGTATTATATTATTTGAATAAAACAGAATTGTTCTCCGTAAAAAATAATATATTAATGTTTATATATAATAATATATTTTAAAAATAATGTATATATGTACACATAACATTTTATTAAACAATAAAATTCTAATATTCTACATTATACATGTCAAAAAATAATTAAAATAATAGTTGTAAAAAAAAAAGAATTATAAAATAAATCATCTAAAATATAAACTAACATAACAAATACACTTTTCATACTTCTGATTAATTATTATTATTGAAAATCCTTGATTATATAATGGAAGGCATATTAAATATAAGGCCACAAATTAAAATTTTGTCACTATTTTAAAATTTTGAACATTATAAGCTTAAATGTTTAATTTTGGTTTTAGTAAAAAACTAAATAGCCGAACCAGTCTTTGAGATGTTAAATATTTTAAAATCAATATTCATTTGTGCTAATAATTATAATCAATTCTTGAGAAAGTTGGAATGTTTTATAAACTTAGTATTAGGAATCGCCAAATAATTATTTTCTTCAAATTCACTAAAAAAGTAAATATTTTATAAAAATAAAAAATTACTAATGGCATATTCGACTCAATACACTCGCCCCGCAGTGGGGCTAATTTGAGCATGATTTTTTGAAATTTCTGCGGATAAATTTCAAATAACGCATGATCGAGTCGAATACGATATAAGTAAAAATATAAATGACGGATTTAAATTCGGGTTAATTTCGAAGGCATCACAAATATTCTTATTTATGTTATAAATATAATTTTGGTTTTGAATTACTTTTTAGTCACATACAAGCGACAAGTAATGGGATTCGAAATATTAATTAGCCCTGTCCCTATAATTCTTAAATCTACCCTTAATAAGTGTGAATATATAATATTATGTCAGGAAATACACATAAGTATTAAAAAAAAGAAAACATTTAAACCCATAATTCATTGTGCGAAAATCTTGTGCTTTTAATCAGAGTAATATAGAGTGGAAGGCTAACGTATATCGAAAAAGCGCTCTCTAGCGACTGCAGGGCGAAAACTCTTAGTTCTTAAGAGCTATCCAAAGATCATAGAACATTCAAAGCCTTTGTCATAGATAAAAGATACATACCCTTTATGTTATATATAAGCGCATTTTTTTTACTCTTGATAATGTCACCAAAATTTGCCCCGAAGAGAGCGATTTCCGCCATTTTATTGCCCAATGGTTTCGCCTGTCTCGCCAGAGAGCTCTGTAAATCGTATACGCTAAAATACATTGGCTCCTTATGGAGCCTTCCACTCTATATTACTCTATGATTTTAATCTTTTGAAATTTTATGAATCTTAAATTAACAAGTTTTTTACTTTTACAGAAAAATATATTTAATTAGATCAAATATATTACCTATATATTAACTAATATTGGATGATTCATAAATCCATACAGGATTTCGGAGGTCGACGGAACAGCAACCATGAAGGATAGTAAAAGTGTTCATATCACTGGATAGCGATAGACCATCTTTCCAAGTTTTGTTTGTAATATGCAAACTTGTAGATTTAGCTGCTAGAGAGCATTTATAAAGGAAACATTGCACTGAGAAAATAAAGCTTTCTGAAAAATTCTTTAAATCTAAGTCAGTTGTGACTGTAGAACAAAGTTTTAGTAAAAAATGTCAAACAGAAGCACCTATAGAGAAATGATTCGTGTGTGGTACACCAAGTTTCTGGCTGCTTGTTTACCACAAAACCAACCGAAAGAAGAAAGCTTTGATTTTAACAGTAAAAGCCAAGTTTACGTTATGACAGTTCTCTAGCGGCTAAATCTGTACACCACGGCGTTTAATGAGAATGAAACTAGGAGAGATCCTCTATCCACTGATTGAGGAGGTTCGGGACAGCTTATCTATCTGGTTGATCTTCGAAAAAATCTTTTGTATTTCTACAGAGTGACAACATCTGCCTACTCAATTTTTTTAATTAAAAAAAATTGTTAATAATGAGGTTAATTTCGAATAAAAATCTTTGTTTTGATAATATTAATAAAAAGAATATTGAAATAATTTTTTCTCATTATAAAAACATTTATTTAACACAAAAACGATTTCAAGAAATAGAGTTGGAATTCTACACTAGTGCTTTTGTTATATTCTGTTGACTGTAAATAACTTTTTATTTTTTACATTTATGAATAATCAAATCTATTGAAAAATGTATCATTCGATTCATAAAAGTTGAATTATTAATCTATATAAATTTGTTGAAAATGGTATAATTATATTATAAGTTATAGCCCTTTTAAAAGCTCGGTCCATTTACTTCCATGTTAAAAGGGCAATTTTCAATAATTTATTTCTCGGTAATGGGACAGATGATCAACTTCAAATTTCGGGAATAAATATTTAATGCATCAATGATTCGATGGTAAAAATTTTAGAATTTTCTTATAAAAATAATAAACAGTCACGAACCCCTTAAGCAGTTACGCCATGGTTGCTGTTTCATCCGGTTCCTAAACCCCGGTGGGACTTATGAATCACCGTCTATTGTCTGTGCGATCCCAGTTGTGTTTTTAAAGATTTGTGCTTAATAATAAAATATTTCTCTTAAGAAATTTTTTGGTAATGTTTTAAAGATATGTTTCATTTTGGAAATAAATTTCTATTGATTGTAAACTGTTATATAAATTATTAGCAGCATCTCATAGACTAGTAAAAGTATGAAAGTCCAAAATCATCTACACTAAGCCATCTGTAAGGTTCTCAAAACCTTTCCGTATAAACGTTTCTATGGCCATTGTGGGTTATTGACCCCTTGGCCGCGATTCGGTCATTTAATTCAAAATCACAGCTTTATAACTAAAGAAACTGGCTATTAGGCCCTGATCCCTTTTTTAATATTCTGAATAAATAAAAAATAAATAAAGCTCAACAACAATGTTTGAAGACTTAATCAATAATCACTATGAAGTTATTACGAATGAGTAACATGATTTACCTGTCTTTTTTTTTTATATAATATTTCAATTTTCACTGGGAAAAATTTGTTTAAATTCTATGAATTATAATATAATATGAATACAGTGATTAACGAAATCTTAGAAAGGAATGATATATGGTTTTTAATTCAAACTTCAACTAGCCGATTCTTGGGTATTTAATTGAAGTAGACATCCTACAGCACCAAAATATCCCTGAAAAATACATTCTTTTAGGATCATAGAAATATTATTTTTAATGGCAATTATATTTTTATTAAATTAATAATTTAAATAAAAACAAAATAAATTTATTTTTTATTCTTTATTCAATATCATTTTACCCTCTGGTTTATAAATTTTTTCTATGATTTTTACTTTACCATACAGGTCAAGTATTGTAACGTGCCTGAAAAAAAGTGTTTTTTTTTCCTTCTTTTTTTCGAACTATCTCAAAAACGGCTGAAACTATTTTGATTAAAAAAATTGAGCGAAACCATGGCATTTCGGTCTACAAAAAAGCCCTAATAAGTGAACATCGAAAAAATTATATTTTTTGAGTTAATGGTTGTCTGTTAGTCTGTGCGTTACCAAATTTTTGTGGACGAGCTAGCTCAAAAATTAGTGTGAATATCGAAACCAAATTTCACACGTAGTTTTGGTGAATTGAGATTAAGAGCTGATTAGATTTTAGTCGATATCGACCCAAAATTAAGGGGGGTGGAGGGGGGTTAAAAATTAAAAATCTAGGCCATTTGAGCAAACTCAACCAAATTTTGTATGCATAATCAGTGGGACCCCAGAAGTCTACAAATGCAAAAACTAACCGCCCAAAATGGGGGGGGGGGGTCAAAAATAAAAATCTTGGCCATTTACCAAACTCAACCAAATTTTGTATACATAATCAGTAGGACCCCAGAAGTCTAAAAATGCAAAAAATAACAGCCCAAAATGGAGGGGGGGGGAGTGTAGGGTCAAAAAATGAAAATCTAGGCCCTTGTACCAATCTCAACCAAATTTTGTATACATAATCAGTGAGCACCCAGGAGTCTAAAAATGCAAAAACTAACCCCCCCCCTCCCCTACATGATTATAAATAATTTTATTAAATATTAAATATAAGTGAGGGGCCAGGTTGTATGGTAAGTCAAGTGGATGGCCACATCAGAACACGTCAGCTTATTTTAGAAACAATAGCCATATATGTTTCGTTTGTTTTTTCTAAACCCATTCACAGTGGTGATATTTTGTGACCAAAGATTTAGGGTGCGTTCCTAATTGCGCTGATAGTAGTATTCACCCTCGTTCGGATTTATATTTTAAGTACTTTGGTTAGTCATTTATCGTCACAAACTGATGTCTGCTCGATCTTTCAATCCCAACAGTTTTAAAATGATTAATAAAATCAATTAATTGAAAGTAATGGAAAGCAACCCAGGAGTAGTGAGGAAAGAAAAAATTAACACATATCTAAATAAGGTGCAATTTATTGGATTCCTTCATCCTATCCCTTCAAACCGACTTTTCGGGAGGATTCTTCCCTCCTTTAGGGCTTCAAGGGGTCAATGAAGGAAACAAATGCTTTCTTCCTCTCTCCACAGCAGTGTTTAAAACTTTCTTCTTCCTTAGCATAGAAAAACAAATTATTATTTTTCTATGCTTTTGCTAAGGAAGAAGAAAGTTTTCTATAACACTGCTGTGGAGAGAGGAAGAAAGCATTTTATTTGTTTCCTTCATTGACCCTTTGAAACCCAGAAGAAGGAGGGAAGAATCCTCTGAAACGTCGGTTTGAAAGGAAAGGAGGAAGGATTCCAATAAACTACACCTTATTTGGATTTGTGTTAATTTTTTCTTTCCTCACTACCCCAGGGCTGCCTTCCATTACTTTCAATTGAAAAATTATTAATATCTGAGTCCCTAAAAATCGAAGAATATTGAAATCTTAGCCCCTTATTTAAAATAGTACGTGAAATTTAATGGGAACGGAAATAGGGGTTCAAAAAATTAAAACTAAAGGTGTATGGAACATTGACCATTCAAAACTTGATATATAAAGCTTAATTTTTCACAATTCTGGGCCTTGCATTTCCATAAATTAGGATACATTGTTTAATTTAGCTATTAATAATTCAAATTTTTTTAATTCCCCCTCTATTTCGGGTTCCATACACTTTAGTTTTAATTTTTTGAACCCCTATTTCCGTTCCCATTAAATTTCACGTACTATTTTAAATGGGCTAAGATTTCAATATTCTTCGATTTTTAGGCACTGAGATATTAATAATTTTTCAATTAAAAGTAATAGGCAGCCCAGGGGTAGTGAGGAAAGAAAAAATTAACACATATCCAAATAAGGTGAAATTTATTGGAATCCTTCCTCCTTTCCTTTCAAACCGACGTTTCGGAGGATTCTTCCCTCCTTCTTCAGGGTTTCAAGGGGTCAATGAAGGAAACAAATAAAATGCCTCCTTCCTCTCTCCGCGAAAGAGGCATTTTATTTGTTTCCTTCATGACCCCTTGAAATACTGAAGAAGGAGGGAGGAATACTCCAAAAAGTCGGTTTGAAAGGAAAAGAGGTAGGATTCCAATAAATTACACCTTATTTGATATGTCTTAATTTTTTCTTTCCTCACTACCCCTGGGCTGCCTTCCATTACTTTCAATTGAAAATTTTTACCAGTCCGTCTCTGTCCAGAGAAAATTTCGTGCAAATAAAATCTTAATTCTTTTTTTTAAATTTTTTTTTTTTTTAGAGTTAATGTGAATATATTGGCTGGCAAAATGGGTTTGTGCCCGATGCCAATAAATAATGTAAAAAAAAAATCTTAATTCATTTTCTATAAAATATACAAGACGTTTCGGTCATTATTTAAAAAACATTATCAAGTATTTCTCTAGTTATTATAAAATTCTGTTGTTTAGAAATTTTTTAAATCATTCAACACTTAATAAAGACTTTAGATCCGAATCGTTGAGTTTTTGTGTAATTTTAATTAATTTTCTATTTTTTCAAATCAACATCACGAACATGACCATAAATAAAAAATATAAGAAAAAGTATACCTCGTGTTCCAGAAAAAGTGCTTTTAAAGTACCATTTGACCAATAATCCATAGCATAAGCGAGAAGTTTCATAGAAATGGGGTTTACTCGAAGAAAATTACCAACAAAAACCACCTTGAAAAGTCACAAATAGATTTAATTTAATAATTTCTTAATATAAATAAGAAAACTATTTAAAAATAGATACCTTATCAATTTTTTCGTTCAAAGCACACATTCGGGCGATAGATCCGATGTTGTTGGTGATGGTGACTAATGTGGCTCTAGCTAAATCCTCTCGTGACACGTCGGCGCGTTTTTCTTTGGAGTTCATCTGACCAAAGCTGCACACGGCCAGCACACTTTAAATGTTAGCAGTTAGATTTGGGTGTCTATTTAACTAAGAACTAGCCCAAATGATTAGTGTTTGTTATTTCTTTATCAATATTAGTGTCATCAGGAGAAGGCTCCAATTTTTGCATAATAGTAAGTGAATATAAAGTAAGAAAATAGAAAAGTTTTTTTTTGCATTTTTGACGTGACAACGTCTTATAATTCGATGGAGCCGGCTGCACGCACCAAAAAACATGACTCATGCGGCGTTACCTCGCTCTGAGGCGTTCCATTTAAGGCTTGAAGTGCAAGCGAGAGCGCGGAACGAGCGACAAAGATTGAGGCGGGCTTTTTAAAAGCTACAGTTACAAAAATTTTAATGATGTTTCCAAATTTTAAATTTAAGATTTATGAACAATAATTTAATCACAGTTCATTCTTATAATAAATTATTCAAAATTATTACTTTTTACAACAAATTACAATTAAATTTGCAAAAATAATTAAGTAACTAATTGAACAACAACTTTTATTCAGTTTACTTGCTGAAAGAAATAATGTCAATACAAAATTTATTATTATAAAATAATAAAATCAAAATTAAATTTTAACAGTCGAAAGTAGAAATTTAAACAATAAATTTTATTCAAGTATTTTGTAAATTTAAAATGATTTTCTGAACGAAGAATTTTATGAAAAAAATCGTAGTATTTTCTTATGACGTTGTCACGTTCAACTATCGTCAGTAAACCGACTTTACAGACAACCGATTTTTTTCATAAAATTCTTCGTTCAGAAAATCATTTTAAATTTACAAAATACTTGAATAAAATTTATTGTTTAAATTTCTACTCGACTGTTAAAATTTAATTTTTGATTTTATTATTTTATAATAATAAATTTTGTATTGACATTATTTCTTTCAGCAAGTAAACTGAATAAAGTTGTTGTTCAATTAGTTACTTAATTATTTTTGCAAATTTAATTGTAATTTGTTGTAAAAAAGTAATAATTTTGAATAATTTATTATAAGAATAAACTGTGATTAAATTATTGTTCATAAATCTTAAATTTAAAATTTAAAATTTGAAACATCATTAAAATTTTTTTTTTAAAGAAAATATTATTGAAAAAAGAATAAGATTCGAGGATACCAAAATTTTTTAGGAAAAATGGTGGTTTCCCATTGCCTTCTCCTGTGTTAAATATTAAGGAGGTTCTTTCGCGACAATCCACACAGAAAGTTTTAGCCTCGTAACCACTCTAAAAATATGAACGGAACTAAAATTTTAGGTTATGTTTTTTTAACGTGACTGTCCCCTCACACTAGGAAATCTCTATATGGATACACACATACTTGCAGGATCGTTTCCACGCCATTGTGCCTATATCCCCTCCACTAAAAATAATCGCCCAAATATGTTTGTTTTTTTGTTTTTTATCAAAACTAAGAGGTAAATAATTTCAATTTTTTTTTTAAGTTACTCCGAATTTATTATTCTAACAAATATTAGCTTTTCATCAAGATGGGGATCAAGATGGTGAAAAAAAATAAAATAATGATCATATGTTTAAACGTTTATTGGGGATAATAATAAGATAACATTATGCTAAATAAAGAGAAACAAGGAGTTGTCCTCGGCTTGATGCAAATAAACATACACACATATATCAAATATATATACCATATGTATATATATTATTTATTTGTTTGAGACTATATCTTTCTTATTATATTAAACGAGCAATTCTGTACATATACATATACACATATATATATATATATATATATATATCCAATCGGTTTTCGCTAAAAATTGGTATACTTATCAAGTCTCATGAGTTATTAGTTGTGTCAAATTTTTAATCCGATTGAAATAAAGGAAGGGGGTGTAAATTAGTCATGTCGTAAAATAAATATTTTAATCGTTCATATCCCGCAGAGTCTTGAAATTTGAAACTTAAGCTATCTAGAGGCTACAAGAAGTACCTCAAGATTTTGGCTAAAATAGAAGTACCGGAAGTTGATGTTCGTAACGTACGTAAGACTGTACCGCCCTGCGTTTCGCAGCCATAAATCTCAGAGCTACGAAATTCGAAACATAAGCTCGATATAGGCTAGAAGAGGTACACTCACTCACTCTATTTTACTTTCTATGTGATAGCTTAAGGAGCCCAAAGGCTCATCACAACCCCCTGTCCCTGAATTGAATTTAACTAACATTGGAGGATTATTAAGAATCATTTAGCTACTTTTGTCGATTAATTAATCCCCAAAGGCATTGCCCGTGTACACCGCGTGGAGGTGGATTCGTTCAATTTGGTTCTAGCCATATCTAAGAAAATATTAAATATACCCATTTACAGTTTACTTTGTGAGTGGCCTGATTCTAGTAACCAGGTTTTTTTCTAGGTATGCGCAGCACAGAGTGATGTTCAATTTGGTTCTAGCCATAGCTAAGAAAATATTAAATATACCCATTTACAGTTTGCTTTGTGAGTGGCCTGGTTCTAGTAACCAGGTTTTTTTCTAGGTATGCGCAGCACAGAGTGATGTTCAATTTGGTTCTAGCCATAGAAAATATTAAATATACCCATTTACAGTTTGCTTTGTGAGTGGCCTGGTTCTAGTAACCAGGTTTTTTTCTAGGTATGCGTAGCACAGAGTGATGTTCAATTTGGTTCTAGCCATAGCTAAGAAAATATTAAATATACCCATTTACAGTTTACTTTGTGAGTGGCCTGGTTCTAGTAACCAGGTTTTTTTCTAGGTATGCGCAGCACAGAGTGATGTTCAATTTGGTTCTAGCCATAGCTAAGAAAATATTAAATATACCCATTTACAGTTTGCTTTGTGAGTGGCCTGGTTCTAGTAACCAGGGGTTTTTGCGCAGCACAGAGTGATGCCGCACATTTACATTTCTTAGGTTTAGAAGGGGTACAGCAAGTTTTTGCTTGAAATCGGAACACCGGAAGTTGACATTTACATGAAAGATTTTTCATTTTTTTTTTGATTTTCTCAAAAACCGCACTAACGATTTTTTTTAAATTGGTGTACTTATATAATATATATATTATATAAAGTGTCATGAGCACCGAGCGATGCTCGGTGCTCAAGGCACTTGATATATATGTGTGTATGTTTATTTGTATCAAGCAAACAACTTCCTTGTTTCTCTTCATGAATCAACAACTCTGCTACTCTGGGCAAAATAAAAACTTTTCAATATTGTTAAATATTTATACATATTATTATGTACTTTAGTTAATTGAAAATTAAAGTTATTTTCTATTGCATGGCTAGAAGAGCACTCGTGATTTGATCTCAATGCATTTTAGATAATTAATCTGACAAAACAGAAGCAATTTTATGTTAATAGAATTATTTTTTTCCAAAATAAGAGACAAAATTGATTGTTAAAATTCATAAAAGGTTGCCGAGAGTAGCAGAGTTGTTTAATTTTTGTGAATTAAATCAAAGAGTGTGATTTCTGTTTGATATAGAAAAGTAAAGCATACATATAGGCAAAGCGTATAATTAGTATATATAAATATTTCAATAATTTTAGAGTAAAGTTTTTAAGAATTTGCCTAGTCAAATATTTCATACAAATATTGAATTATCAACTAAAATAAGAGTTAGTGTGAAATATTTGAAAGAAAATTAATAAAATATTTACATATTTATATATTTATTTACACCAAAAGAAGCACAATCTTTGATTTATTCCTTATAAAATGCATATTCTTAACAAAGGAAAACTGGCTCTTTATAGCGAAGTTTGGTCCAAACTTTTTTACAGCTGCAAATAACAAGACTTGCTTTTTAGAAGCTTATAATAAAAAATTTCTTATCTCTATAACGTGAGATTAATAAGATTTCGACCTTTAATTTCCAATTCATTCAATGTTTGACTCACTCGCGACATGGTGAGATTACATGTGGAAAAAGTTCTTAAGGTAGTTGTTTCGCGACAATACTAGCAAAAAGTTAATGCTTGAGTATATAGAACAGACAATAAGGATTCATAATTCATAAGCCCAAAACTTTTTGCTGTTTATGTACCGATTCTAGCTAATCCCGTGCTCGTTTGACAAATATGGATCCATTGTAAGAGATTGAATATTTTTATATTAAAATTACAGATAAAATACATTTTAAAGGTCGATATATTTCTATAAAAATCGTTTTGTTATTTTTTAACAAATGTAATCAACGCCTACGTTACACCTTATGAAAATTATAATTTTGAAGGCATCCGCGCTTTATACATCTTTCGCTGGTTAAATAAATGAGCTGTTGCCAAATTGTTTTTAGTGTAAATTTTTTATACATTTTTCATTATTTATTCATTATTATCTCAGAAACGGTGTTGTAACTATGGATCAAAATTGTCTTAAAATATGTATTGGTTATTGTTTAATGTTGGTTTAGTTTTTTATAAGAATGGTAAGAAGGGTTTCTTAATTATAATTAAATATGTATGTAAATTTTCCGATATTCCGTTTAGTGCAATGTATAAGAGTCTGAAAAACTCTATTTTTGAAATTTAATATCTCCGGAACTATATTGTTCATAAATTTCGTTTTGCCACCAATCGATGCACAAGTATTTTAATAATAATCTGTCTAAATTTCAAAAAAATCCTAAGAAAACCCATTTGGCGGAACAACTACCTTAAAAGAGATAAATCCTGTACACACCTGTCCAAAGTATAAATTATTTGGTTTGTGGTCATGCATACTTGAATCAAAATGCCGGTTTTCCTTGTCAATATTTAATTGCATTCACTCTAAAATTACCTGCTCGCTACCAAGTCACCAGGAAGCCCAAAACGTCCATAATCCCCTCCATAAATATCGCGCACAAGCTTATCCACTCGCGTGTTATCACCTCCAGTTGCAAGTTCTATTGCTTCTTCATATGTATTGCAGCCAGTAAGAAGGCAGCATAATCCAAGGAATGTTCCTCCTCCAAGACTAAAATTAAAACAAATATACATTTATTTTCAATAAATAATTGTTAGAAATTTAAAAAATATACCTGGTTCCTGATATCCGTTTAAAATTGTTAGGTCCATAAACTGCAAGGACACTCACACCAGATCCAATATTGACAATCTAAAAATTATTAAATGATTTAGTATATTTTATTTTAAGGAAAACTTGACTTAAAAGAATTAACGACGACATTATTTATTTAGTATGTGTGAGTATAATTTTTTTAGGAGAACGCTAATTTTTAAATTAAATAAAATTGTATGATATTCCAATTATTCAATTAATCAGTAAAACTTTTACTAAACAATCCTCTCTGATAAAATAATTTTAAATAATAATAAATTTAAAAAATAATTATAAATAAATTATAAGAAAAAATAAAAAGTTAATTTTTTGTAAAGTAATGAGTATCTATTTGAGAAAGAAAGATTGAATTTTTTCTCAAAATCAACTTGGGATATATAATCAATTAATTTTACGAACATGAATTTATGTCATTTATCAAAGATTTTAATAGATATGTTTATATTGCATGTAGGAGGGTCTTGTCGCCTCGGCGAATCGAATCCAAGCTTACTAGTAGCTTGGGTTCGACTCCCGAGGGGACAAGACCCTCCTACATGCAATATAAACATATCTATTAAAATCTTTGATAAATGACCTAAATTCATGTTCGTTAAAAGTTAATCTTATAGCGTTTTTTGACTGGACTTCTATGCGGAATGAGAATGTTGTTATCAAAAGAATTAGAGATTAGAAAAGATTATATACTTTGGTGGATGAGTTGTTATCAAAAAAGAAATTTCGCCTGCAACAACCTTGATTATCAATTTTTTACTAAATCGTTTAACAGAATTTACCAGGCGTGAAAACGACTCCAGCACTAGATGTCAAAACGTTGTGCATTCTGATGATTAAAACTGCAATCCGCGTGGTTTATGTTAATTGGAAATTTTTTATGATAGAATTAGGGTTGTGATTTAGGTTAGTAATGAACCGATGCACTGAATGCAGTAAAAAGCTTTCAGAGGATTTATTTATAAACTTATAAAATTTAAAAAAATAATGTGATATAAATGCATGTAAGATTTCTAAAGAAAATAAGGAGAGAGGATGTCGCTTGATATATATGTATGTCAGATGTGGTTTCGCCTCGGAGGACAAGACAAGTGCCCGGATAGCATTCTTTGGAATTCGGGTGTGTACATCCTTTCTGACATACATTTAATCTCAACAAAAACACTTGTGTAAAAAAAGGCCAAGTTCGATTAATGAAAACGGTTTGCCAAAAAAGTAGTGAGATCTAATGTGCTGCCAAGCTCAATATCATCAATTTAATAAATGAGTCAAGAATGTAATAACTTCAATTAAACGCATGTTTTTCTTTACTTGTTCATCTATATTTATTGAATTCACATTTTTAGTTGAAATTATTTTCCTAAAACTTGGCTTTGTTATGTATGTCGCGGAATTATTTTACCATATCATGAGATCATAATAAGAGAGAATGGAAGGGGTAAAAGGGAGAGGTGGAGGCCCTAAAAAACAAAAATAATAATAATTTAATGCTTAAAAGCCAAGTTTTAGGAAAATAATTTCAACTAAAAATGTGAGTTCAATAAATATAGATGGACATGTGAAATGAAAAACATGCGTTTTAATTGGATTTACTATATTCTTGACTCATTTATTAAATTCATGATATTGAACTTGGCAGCACATTAGATCTCACTACTTTTTTGTTGCTTGAAACAGTTTTCATTGATCGAGGCTTGGCCTTTTTTTACAAGTGTTTTTGTTGAGATTTCACTTCTTTTTGTAAGTTGGATGTGAATTTAGCCTGCAAGATTCACGCATTTATTTTAAAAGCTGATGAAGATCTTTTTCGATTTCTCCCTTTATTAGTGATTCAAGTTATTAGACTATGTCAAATGTCGTTGTACTTTCACTATTAGTTAATTTAGCTCATAACTTTCACTCCTTCATATAAGATGCTGAGGAAGGAAACGTATCGTGAGTGAGTGACGACGAAAAAGCCTATCTTTGGCTTCTTGTAACTTGGACGGTATAAGCAGTAGAAATATGAAATTTAGTTAAGCTTATGGACTAGTATTGTGGAAAAAGATTTCAGCCATGTAGGTTTCCAGTACGAAGTTACAGAGGCGTCAAAATGGCCTGAGTTGTTTCCTGTAAAGTGTAGTCTGGCGGTGCACACCCCCCCGCTCGAATCGAACTTGGCTGGGGCACTCCCGTGTCCCCAGATAACAATTATCTGACACATTGAATTCACTAGCTGACAACGTCTAGTGGTTTTCTTTAGAAATAATGTAAAAATAAAAATTGAATATTTTTATATAGACTCACAATAAATGGATAAGGATCTGAAAAGTCATAGAAGCGCTTTTCACAGATATCGTCTTCTGTGGGATTGACCCAGTAATAGCATTCATTAGGGTTGTTGGTTTCCACATAAAGCATTCCTCGTATAAGAGCATCTAATTCATCAAATTTAGCAAGTCGCAGATTTACTTCCTAAAATAAATTAAACCATATTTCATGAATAAAAACAAGTACTATAATGTTCAATAGAAAAAAATGATTAAATATCTCTTATAAAAATAAACAGGAATTAATCTGCAATTTATTACTATGATTAAGCATCAAAAGAGTTGTATTTAATTTTTTTTAAATCAAGTTTGATTTTTGCATACCTAGAAGGGCTGATAGAAAAGGAATTTTCAAGCGTTGAGTTCGAGGCGAAGAAATTTTAGTCTTAGAGAAATTAATTTAGTAGTTTTTTACTTAGGGAAAGTGGTGTAGGTTTTAGGTGAAACATGATATTAATTAATAAAGTAAAGGGAGTGTAGTTTCACAGTGAATGAAATAAAACTCAAAGAGGTTTATACTGACTCAATATATTTCGGATTATTAGTCCATCTTCAGGAGTTTACATATTACAAACTGGTTCGAATATAATTATAATATAATTAATAAAGTAAAGGGAGTGTAGTTTCAGAGTGAATGAAATAAAACTCAAAGAGGTTTATACAAACTCAATATATTTCGGATTATTAATCCATCATCAGGAGTTTACAGATTATCATATATCAGTTTGTAACTGTAAACCCTGATGATGGACTAATAATCCGAAATATATTGAGTTTGTATAAACCTCTTTGAGTTTTATTTCATTCTACGCTCCCGCTATTTATTAATCCAAGTATCAATAATAAAGGTAAAGAGCGGAAACGTTTCTACGATAAGTTAGGGAAGAGAGATCAAATTTTCTCTATTTTGATCGCAAAGTAATGTTGAGTTGTATGTTTGCAAATCACATTTTTTAGAGGGGATTGTTTTGATTGAAAAGTTTTTGTTTTGCCGAGAGTAGCAGAGTTGTTGATTCACAAAGAGAAACAAAGTTTGTCCTCTGCTTGATGCAAACTATAGTCTCAAACAAATAAATAATATATATACAGATATATCATCTCGATATATATGTGTGTATGTTATTTTGCATCAAGCAGAGGACAACCTCTTTGTTTCTCTTTGGGATTGTTTTGATTTTACGCGATGGAATGAAAAAAGAAAAGACCGTGTATGTTTTATATTGAGCCACGGTTGAGATTTCTATTAGTTTTTGTTAATCATGAGGAGATAAATATTATTATTAATTTAAATTGTAGAGAATATGAACATTGAATATATATTATCATTAGCGGTTTATAATACATACATTTCTGAAATTTTCTTCAAATTTATAAGCGCCTCCTCCAGTTGCACAAAGGGTTGTAACGAGGTTAGCCATTCCTTTACTTTTAGCTAATGCTAAAAAATTCCCCATCTCGCATGTTGGAAATCTAATGAAATGTAGAGTTCCTTTTCGACCACGGATCGCAACATTATTCATCTATGTGAAAAAAAAATTGAAAAAAATAATTAATAAAGAAACTTTTCGAAAATTTTATTTCATAGGTAATTAATAAGTCATATTTTCCCCTCAGTTGTTTAAATGATTTGGTTTAGAAAGATTTTATTGAAAAAATATAATTATCTATGGAAAAAATTATGGAGGAATTAGAATATTTCAATGACGAAAGTTTTTCAAAATTTTTATACGCAAGAACACTAAATAATTTAAGATAAAAAAAAAAATTGAATTAATTTTCAATTATTATCATATTATTTTACATCTATAAGTCTTCTTTAATAAACTAAATTATAATTTAGAAACGTAAGCATTTTTAAATAAAATTATTATTTTTTTATTTTGTTTGATTTTTTTTAAAAATTTTATTCGTCAAATAAGTAGCTAGGTAATAAAATTTTTACTAAGTAATCTAAAATTAAAATACTTAAAGATAACATTATATAAGTGTAAAATTTATTTATATTATTATTTATTTGTATTTTGACTTATCAATAAATTATCGCCAGCTGTAAGAGGTAATGATACTCTTTGAAGTAGTATATATCAGTTGCATTTCTATTGAAGATTAATCCCATTGGGATGCAAGCGACAAGAATAAGATTAGTATAGATGTAATAGGTCAACAGCACACAGTTACTGATCCAAAAATTAACCGATCTAAATTTTACTTATAATTAGTGTCAATGAAATAGAAGCAATGACCCGCTCAACACCCGGGGCCACTGTTGCCGTTTTCCGGTCGGGAGAGAGTAAAGCTAGAGGTTGATTGCGTCCTCGGGTTAGTTGCCTTATCAGTTAGGATTTATCTCAAGTGTTATTATTTCCCAACCCGAGAATGGCATCAGTGGCTCGGGATGTTGAGTGGGTACTCCTATTTTGGGGACCTCAACGCTCAACTATAGGTTCCTAGATCTATGGGGTCTGGGTGCTTTCAACATGTCAAAGTAGTACTCAATAAATAGTGATTATATTAAAATAAGAAATTGTATTTAGATTTTTTTAATGAGAGAAGATGCTCAAGCGCGTCCATAGTTTTAAATGATTTATAACGTCATTGAATCAATATATAAATAATGTGAAGGTTAAACTTGGTGAATTCATGTGTTTTAAGTTTGTAAATATTTAATTTTTAATTTAAATAGAACCCATTCAAACGTCTCTAGAGAAAATAAATAAACGTGACATTATTCATCTGAAGGTGTACATCTCGGTGACCAGTTTTCCCATATGCGCTATTTCTTGTTAGATATCGTCGAATATTTTTTAACGTTTCTACTTCACGGATTCCTTCATCTTCAGTATTATCTTTAGGTTCAAAATAAACTAGCTTTGTAAGTGTTCCTCCAATGTCCATTCCAAACCATGGCATTGCTAAAAAAAATAAGAAGAAAATATGATATTAGTAGATGTATCGAGAGGGAGGGTAGGGGGCTGTAGCCCTAAGGCCTAGCTTCGCTAAATAATAACCTAATACTTTAAATAATATCAAATTAAATGTAAGATCTTGCGGCTGAGATGATGTCACATTTTTAATGGCTGCAAAACATCTTATTTATTGTATGTCTTGTATACTTTTATACTTAGCTTATTTTTTTCATTAAAGATCAATGGCAGAAATATATTTATATAAAAACTTATATTTTAGAAAATATTTAATAAGGGGAGTAGGATGGACTAATTCTAAATTATCAACGCGAACACCAAAGCTTAAATTAATTATAAGATATAGAATTTAGTGATGATAATTTTAATAAGATTTCTAATTTCGCCATAGGTATACTAATGGGAAAAAATCTTCCAAAACAATATACCTATATCAGCTAAAGAACAATTCCCATTGAATATAACTAGATTCTCAATAGGTCAATTATTTTATTTTTGCTGAATACATCATAATACCAGATAAACTTTGAACTAATAATTTATCATTGAGAACAAAATGGCATTGAAGTTCAAGTGAACATTACATTCAATAAATAGGTAGATAGCTATATTTGAGGTTTAAAATCAATATAAATGATAAAAAATCTAAAGCAGATAAGTTGAAAAGAATAGTTAAGATCTATGTCTTTAAAAATAATTCAAGAGTTGAAGATTATATAACTTTTATATTCTTATTTAAATCAATCAGTCATTTGTTAATTTATTAATTTTAATAATTAATAAATCAATATTTTAGAAAAAAAAATGTTCCATATAATCCTTATATTATAACATAATCGATGAATAAATAAAAAGATAAAATAATTATTGTTAGTAATCCTATAGATGTATGAAAAACTCAAGATAGTAGCCCGAGGGATTTTAAGTCTAAAACAAGTTTTATCGAGATTAAAATTGTGTAATCAGGTATGATTATAGTAAATAAAAAAAATATATATTTATCAGGCTAAAAATCGAACCACAAGTGTGGTATTTAGCATGTGTAATTATATTCTTAAGAGAAAATCCATTAAATTGTCCTCTGCTTGAATATACGTTAATTTATATATAGGTTTATTTGCATCAAGCAGAGGACAAGTTCATTAATTATCTCATAAGAATCAACAACTCTGCTATTCATAGTAATTTTTTTTTTAATTTTATTGTAAATATTATTGCCAAAAAATATTGAAATAAAAAAAAAAATCAGAAAAAAATGACAAATACAAAATTAATAACTTTTTCTAAAAAAGTGATATTTAATTTCAGAAAAAAGTAGATTATTAATATAAAATACGAATCTCCTGGTAAGCATTGCTCATCCAGCATACTGAGTCCTATCAGTTGCTATGTAAACAAAAAATTATCAAATTTTTTTATTCTCTAGCTAGCTACCCTTTAATAATACAGGCAGAGGCAGAGGCTTACCGTAAAGTCTGCGGAAATAAAACCTGATGGATGTTAAATCAAAGGAAACCCTCATACTGGAGATGACTCCATATAAACAAAAATTCTCCTCCAGTTCTTCTAGTTTCTTAATGATGTCTAGTCTCAGTTTTCTGCAGTAAATTAAACAATTTTGAACGGACTGCGGACCAGGAATTTATAAGATTTTTGCCCGCAGATTTTCTCTCAAAAACCTTTTCATGTATGGCCATATTTCCAAAATAAAGCAGGTATTGTTTACATTTTTAAATAGAAATTTAATATAGGGGTTTTTAGCCCAAATAGGGTAAGGAAATAGAATAAATAGAATAAATAAAAGAAGAATCATACAATTAATAATAAATAAATAAAAATATAAGGGTTTTTGATGAGCTGATACTATGACGAAATTTCATAAGCTTGTAAGTTATAAATAATTAAAGAATTATTTTGCCAAAATATATTGGGATTTAAATTTTTATTTAGAGAAAAACATTTTAAGAACAAATAAATAAATATTTATGTAAATACAGGGCCTATCAGAGGTGGGATAAGAGGGGTAGCTGCCCCGGGCCCCACAATTTTAGGGGCCTCATAATAACTGTATTTGTTAATGGTGAAGCGCGCAGTTTACTGTGAAATAAATAAATGTTATAATTTAATAAATTTAAAATAATTTTTATTCTATTTTTAATTTTGAAGGTCCTCAAAAATATTAGTTGCCCCGGGCCTCAGCATTTACCCTGAAAGGCCCTGTTTAAATATATAATTAAGATGATATTATATTGATGAATAATAATAAATTTGGAATTTTAAGAGTATTGTATCATTTTCAGTATTCTATACTAAACTAGAATATTTAAAATAATGAACCCAAAAATGCAAAATTTGATAGATTTTATAAATCCAATGTAAAATCTCTTAACATTTGCCAATAATAATTGAAAAATTGTGTACCTTCATCTTGCTGTGATGGATACATAAGGAATCAGAGCAAACAAAATGTTATCATTTTAATGAAACAAAAAAAAAACGAATTGATTATCAGCAAGGACAAAGTACATTAAGGGTATAAATTATATGATTTATGTTAAAGTGTAATTAAATTGCAGATATAAGATTATATAGAGGTGTATAATAAATGAAATAAATCAATAAAAATAATATTTTGAATTATGGTTGAAGTTTAACCAGATTGATAAGAAAATTTCCATTTGGGGAAAATCATATTATTTATTACATAATAATACTGTATGATGTCAAATTTATGACGT